>LPNX010585979.1:145262-163890 GCA_001517045.1 Pseudotsuga menziesii
ATGATTCAGCTGCAAAACTAGTGCTTTGAACTTGGAGAAATATAGCTGCAGGGATTCAAAGCTACTGGGACTTAGAGAAATCAGCTCATTCTTGATCTGATGTCCCCTCATCTCATCTGTCTTTCCAAAAAGATCAGAAATCTTCTCCCATACTTGATCCGGTTAAGTTAATCCATCGAGATGGAAAAGGAGGTCTCGGGAAATACTGAGACATAGGAGGCCATAGACCTCATCTCTCCGATTGTGCCATTTGATATTCTCTGCAGTAGCATTGGGCTCTGCTTCTATAGCCATAGTCACCCTGTAGAGGACTTTCACTCTCAACAAGATCTCCATCTCTGCTTTCCATTCAAAAAAGTTGAAGGGAGTCAAGATAGTTTTTTGTGAATCCATAGCTTTAGAAAATCTGTCTCGTCTGTCAGTAGAAGGCTCCCAGTCTTGATGTCAAACCTGCAAAACAATTTTTGAAGGAGAGTAACAACCTACAATGGATCTAATACCATGTATAAATTCTGACCAACAATAGATTAATTTCACTCACAACAAATTACAATTGATCATGCAAAATTGTCAACAATGGAGACTGAAAATGGAGCTGTAACACAAAATTATATTAAATTAGTGTACAATAGCCAACCCTGTAATAAAATAGGTTGATGAATATATAGAATACATCAAGATATCGAATGCATAAGGAGGCATCCAAAACTAGCATAAAGCAGGCTTACCCAAAATAGGCAAATCCCCCATAGGTGTAAAAAGCTAATCCCAAATCTGTCATGAGGCTCACGAATTGGCAAGGGCGCATGGGCAAGCTAATGAGTGGTGGAATGGCAGATCATACATGCTTTTTCATGGAGGAAAGAGTGGAGGATGAAAGGGGAAGAAAACAAGTTCACCTCACCTAGTCTTGCTTTCCTATGTGCCTTAAAACATTGAAAAAGCAGTCAATAAAGCAGAAAAAGCAGAAGGGTGCCTAGGAGGCCAGGAATAAAGAAGATTTGATTCCTAAGGCTTTCCCAAGCGCTACATGAGTCAAAGATGGCAAGTTTGACCTCTATGGATAGGCAATTAGCAACTTGCACATGGTGGGACTCATGGACTAGGAAAATAAGACAAAAATAAATGAATTAATGTCTAAGTGGGTAATACTATGGGTTTGATTATTCTAACACTTACATACATAAACTGGTTAATAATAAACATATATAAACAGGTTATTGGTCTTTTCTGATAATAATCTACATACATAAATAAGTTACTTTGATATTATGAAATGCATAATACATCTATTCATTTCAGATTCCTATCATATCCTTCATCTATTTTAAATACACTGCTTGTGCTAGAGTACGGTCTAGTCCTTCCAGATGTGGAAAAACACAGGTTAGGATTATTTTTTCATCTATTTCAGATTCATTTTTTTTCAATAAACTAAAAAATTACTAACTCTGACAGTTCACAACTAACATTTAACATTTATTAATCAATTAGACTCACATTTAATCATCTAATACAGTAAAACAAAAAGATTGTAGAACCTGATTAAGCTGGACAACAATAGTGTTAGGAGGCCGTTCCTCCCTACCAACTCCTGGAGAGTGCTCAAACAGCGTCTCCTCAGTGCCCCCGAGCCTGTTCCTAGTCTCCTTGGTTGAAAACTGGTGGAGCAAGCAAACAATAGAGTAGTCCAATGACTCAGAAATCACTCTGCACTCAACAGTAAGATCCTTCAGCTGAAAAGATGCACTAGATCACTTAGCAGTTAACCCCTCAAAATATTTCCACAAATTCCCTCACCATTGAATTTCTCCAAAGTACATTCACCTGAATGAATACTTCTCTAGAATGAGCAGCCTCAACTCTCTTCAATGGGAATTTTTATAAAGATTGCCTAGGTCTTTTGGGTCAGTTGTCATTAATTCAGCCACTTTCTCTGATCCCACTTTCTTAGGGGATCATGACCCCAAATTTAGGGAGGTTTCCACCTGCAACAGTTGGACATGTTTGAGGATGCTGCCACATGTCTGTTTTCTCTCCACCCAGTCTCCTCCACCAACTTGACCAATAAACAATCTTTTAACAGCTCTCCTAAGTTGTTGTCTCCACTTTTATTTATTTATAATTAAAATATTCAGAATTACATTCAGTATCCTTGACTCTGCTGAGTCATCAATTACAACTTAACTTAAAATTTAACATAATGTCTTTAAATAAAATTAAATAAGATAATATTATTTTTTGCAAAATTGGGGCATGTGACATACACACCCCCTTAGAACATAACATCGTCCTCAATGTTATTTATTCTTCATCCTCAGAATTCCCCTGGAACAGAATTGGATATGCATCTCTCATATTACTTTCCAATTCCCAAGTGGCTTCCTCTAGACTAAGGTGCTTTCATTGCACCTTCACCTGTCCAATGGTGCAGTTCCAAAGTGTGATCTCCCTCCATTCGAGGATACAGTCTGGTTCCACCAAAAAATATCATTCTGTTTCCACCTGTACATCATTCTAGTTAAAAACATGAGTAGCATCATGAACATATTTATTTAATACGGAAATGCGAAAAACATTATGTACTCTTAAGTTTGGTGGTAATGCTAATTGATAAGCTACTTGTCCAATCCTGGACATAATTTCAAATGGACCACATTAATGAAGTGCTAGTTTTGCACAAATCCCCAATCTCAGAGAGCTCTTTTTGGGCCTTACCTTGATGAACACATGTTCACTTACCTAACACTCCTTTGGAGTTCTTTTTAAGTCTGCTTGACCTTTCTACCGATCCTGTGCAACTTTCAAATTACCTTGCACTTGTTTTACAATTTCTTCAGTTTCCTTTAACAGTTCAGGACCTAATACTAATATATCCACTGGATTACTCCAAGAGATAGGAGTATTACATTTCCTTCCATACAAAATTTTGAAAGGACTAAATTTGGCTGATGTCTGATAATTGTTATTATAAGCAAATTCTACTAGATGCAAATAATCCTCCCATTTACTTGGCTGGTCTTTCACATACATTCTTAATAGATCTTCCAGTACTTGGTTTACTCTTTTAGTTTGTACATCTATTTGAGGATGGAAAGAAGTACTAAAATTTAATGTAGTGTTTAATCTTTTAAACATAGACTTCCAAAAATTACCTGTAAATTTAGGATCTCTATATCTGAGATTATTACTTTCGGTATTCCATGCAATCAGAAAATCTATTTTAGAAAGATATAGGCTATGTTTGTAGCTTTATAAGTAGTTTTAACGGGTATAAAGTGAGCTGATTTGCTTAACTTATCAACTACTGCCATGATAGAATCATTTTGATTCTGATTTCTAGGCAGTCTAATAATAAAATCGAGACTAATTATCTCCCATTTCCAGCTAGGAATGGGTAATGGCTGAAGTAATCCAGTTGGGTGTTGATGTTCAGTTTTCACCTGTTGACATTCAAAACACCTAGCAATATATTTTGCTACTTTAGTCTTCATATTTGGCCAAAAATACTCTTTTCTTAACATAGTTATAGTCTTTTGATAGCCTGAATGACCTGAGTATGGAGTTTTATGAATTTCATCTAGAATTAATAGCTTAACTTTAGGTACATTTGGGACATACATTCTGTCTTTATACAGTAAAAATTCTTTTGCATTTAAGTTGTACCCTTTACTTAAGCTTTCTGTTGGATTTTCTTTAGTTTTAGCTTGTAAATTTTGGTAAACTTCATCTTGTTCTATTTCTGCTTTGAGTTGTTCATCCAAATATGTAGTATATGTGCCGATGGATGCTGTAAAATTCAGCCTTGCATTCCTACTTAATGCATCAACAACTTTATTTTCTGTACCTTTTATGTGCTGAATTTCAAAATCATACTCACTTAAGAAAGCTAGCCACCTAGGTTGTATGGAATTTAGATTAGGCTGATCTAACAGATACTTCAATCCTTTATTATCAGTCATTAAAATAAGATTTCTGCCAATTAGGTGATGTCACCACATCTTTAGAGAATGTATAACAACTGCTAATTCCAGATCATATGTTGCATAATTCTTTTCATGAATTTTTAATTTTCTAGACTCATAAGCAATAACATGCCCTTCTTGAGTCAGAACACTGCCTAAGCCATCATTGTAGGCATCAGTGCACATGACAAATTCTTTATTAGGATCCACTATTCTTAAAATAGGTGCACTAGTTAATAAATTTTTTAACATTTTAAATCTTTCTTTGCATTTCTGGTTCCAATCCAACTTCTTTCCTTTCTTTTGCAAAGAATTTATTGGATTCGCAATCTTTGAAAAACCTTCAATGAACCTCCAGTAGTACTTGGTAATACCCATGAAAGATCGAACATCTGTTACATCCTTAGGAACCGGCCAATCTTCGATTGCCCTTATCTTTTCAGGATCTCCTAAAATCCCTTCCTTGGTCACCACATGACCTAAGTATTGAATCTTATCCTTGAAGAAATCACATTTACTAAACTTTGTAAAGAGTTGATGATCTCGTAACTCTTGCAAAACAATTTTTAAATGTTCTTTGTGTTCTTCGGTTTTTGAATAGATTAATATATCGTCGATGAACACGACTACAAACTTATCTAGATACGTATGCATAGCATTATTCATTAAACACATGGAACAACTGGGCCATTAGTAAGTCCGAATGGCATGAAGACAAACTTGTAATGACCATATCTAGTTCTAAAAGTTGTCTTAAAGATGTCTTCATCTTTAATCCTCACTTGATGATATCCAAACCTTAAGTCTATTTTCAAAAATACTGTGGCTCCATGTAATTGATCAAATAGATCATCAATGCAGGGCAAAGGATAAATTTTTTTAATGGTCATCTTATTTAACTGACGGTAATCTATGCAAAGTCGCATGGTTTCGTCCTTGTTCTTAATGAAGATGACAAGTGCCCCCCAGGGAGACACACTTGGTCGAATATACTGTTTATCAATTAGTTCCTTTAATTGAGACTTTAATTGATTAAGTTCAAGTATGTTCATTCGATAAGGGGCCTTTGAGCTAGGTACTGCACCAGGTACCAACTCAATGGTGAAATCCAATTCCCTTTTCGGAGGTAGTCCCAGAATTTCTTCAGGGAATACATCAACATATTCTCTTAAGACTGGTATGTCTTCCAATTTTAACTTATCTATTTTGATTAGACTCTCCTCATCATTTATTGTTACTACATAGCTTTACATCCCTTCCTAACAGCCCTCTTAAGCTGTAGAGCAGAAATCTACCTTATGGTGGATTTTCTAGGGATTCATTTTACACTTGTTGGTTTTCCATCACTATTTAAACATGTGCAAGTTTTATCATAACAATTTTAAAATTAACCTATGTTGTTCTAACTAGTCCATACTGATCAGTAAATCATAAGAACCAAGAGGCAACACATTAAGCTTTACAACAGATTTTAAATGATCCATAACTACTGCACATTCTTTTACAAAACAAGTTAGATTTCTTTTAGCACCAGTGGCTAATTGAACCAACCAAGAATTTTCAAATTTTTCTACATGTAACTTACATTTTTCGACCATTTTAGGTGCAATATAACTGAGACTAGATCTAGGATCAATTAAAATAGTTACAGGGGTTTGATTTATCATACCTTCCACTTCCACCATGGAAGTTTGATATTCTGCTTGTCGATTCTCCAAGGCTGCGTTGATTCTGGGCATAGTCCTTGCTAATTCTCCAACAGTCATCTCCTCCTGTATGGTATGAATATTGCTGATGGTATTTTTCTGATTAGGATAGACTGAAGCATAGTGTGGGCCATTACACTCCCAACACTTTATAGGTTCTTTACGCTCAAAGTTCTTGGTATAATTACCATGATTATTAGCAAATTCCTTACCCTTAGAATTATTCTGATTGCTGGGTGAATTATTATTATTTCCTAGGAAGTTCTTATTATTAGGATAAATTCTGGCCTTATTGTTCTTAGAATTTCTATTGGGCACAAAATCCTTCTTCTTTTTTTCATACTGGTTATTATTTTTCTTGGCTTTCCAGTTGGCCAAACTTTCCTTCTTCTGATTCTGTTCAAAACAAAAGTTATCTTTCCTCATAGCTTCTTCCAAAGTATTTGGATTGTCATATTCAATCCTATCCTTAATATGATAAGGTATACAACTGAGGAATTGTTGTACCTTTGGTTTCTCATCTACAAGGTATGGCACATACCTAAGTATACTTAAGAACTTGTTGTTCAGATTTTTCATTGTCATTGATCCTAATTTCAACTCATAAAATTCTTTTGCTCTTTCTTCATAGTATTGCTCAGATAGAAATTTCTTTTTAAAGTACCTCTTGAAGGTACTCTAATTTACATTTTTCTCTTTAATTCATTTAACTCTCTTCAAGTCCTCCCACCAAATGTCAGCCTTTCTTGAGAGATTGTAGATAGCCATTCTAGCCTTTAAATGGTTAGAATAGTTGTATATTTGGAAATACTTATGCATCCCAGATAACCAGAATTCAGCTCCTCCCCCTTCTCAGTCTCTCCATTGAAGGTTGGTGGTTTTATCTTTTTGAATTCCCTAGAAATTTCCTCATAAGGTTTGTATTTCCTCTTTTTAGTGTACTGGTTATCATCACTACTATCACTAGTAGAATGGAAATTTCGTTGTTCACCAAACACCTTTGAAGATGAACTACTTTCATTTTTAGTATGTTTCATATTTTTAGATTTACGTTGATGACTTGTATATTTTGATTCAGTTCTTCTACCCCTACCCTCAGTTTGAAACTTTTCAGTTAGAATTTGGTTCAGCTCATCCTGATCCCTCATAATCCTTTCATTCTCTCGTTTTACAAACTCCATTTTAGATTTTAGGTCTTTTATAGCTTGTAATAGTTCTAAGGAATTGGTAGTTAAATCCTCTGGTATAGGATCTCTTAGTAGGTTTCTTGGTTCAGTAACTGGAGATTCCTCCTCTGCATACTATTCTAGCCTTTCCATACCTGTTTGTTAAACTTCAGAAAACAATTTCTCTATTGAATAACATTTAAAAGAAAATACATCAGCATAAAAATTTAATTTACTGTTTCATAAAAGCTAGATGGGCTTCATCAAGGCCTAGTGTTTGAACCTTGTGCTCTGATACCACATGTCAAAACCCCGAATTTTCACCAAAATTTAAAATTTTGAGATAGCATAAAATGTTACAGTTGCAGTTAGATAACTGCTAGCAACTATTATAAGACATGAAACAGACAAATAAAAGTAACCAATTAACTTTAACACATAAAAATTAATGTTGTTTTAATTTTAATATGTGATGTAAGTAATATGTATTTGATTAATTAGTTCTTTTGATGGTTTGAATGTCAAGTAGGTGAGGAGTCATTTTCTAGTCAGGGCTTACTTAGCAACTACTAACGTATATAGATTTTCTGCATCTTTACAGGCTTGACAGGTAAATTTTGACCCAGTTAAAAGTTTATTAAGGTGTTTTAACCAGATATACTTCTTTAGCATAGAAATATACTGCTAGTGTAAAGATTCTACTTAGAAGACTCAATAATCCACAAGGTAAAGTTTTGTTTCTTTTATTTGATTCACAATACTATTTTACTTAGTCTCTGTATCATAGAGGTTATTAATGTCGCCCTATTGTTTGTCTCTTATCAGTAAGATCTTTAAGATAGATAAAGATTTCTTTTTAATGTTACTCTAATTGATTTCCAGTTTTAGAAAAGCTCATGATAATAGTTCATAACTCCTCCTTAGACATAAGATTCTACTGCTATTATCATGATAATAATTAAAGCAGTGCTTATCAATGTATAAATGGACTTATGCCCTTCGGAACATAAGCCTTAAATCTTCTTTTTAACTCTATTTCAATTAGGACTACACATGGTTAAAATTATTAGCTTATCATCATGATTGGAAATCTCATTTTTCTTTATGACAAACATTATGTGATGACTTCACATTACCCTGCTATCTACTGAATTGTAAAAGTAGTGCAATAAAATCCTTGATATTTTATTCCCATAAACTCTAAATTCTAACTTAACCTTGATCCAATTTGACTTAGAACATGGTAAGCACTGTGGAGTTCAAATATTATGTACCTGTAGGTTTTATATCCTACATCCAGTACTTTAGATTCCTTTTTGAGTGAAGGAACTATTATTGTGTACAAGTGTTATTATATTTTTATACACCATATTAGTTTAATTCTATTCTTATGACTTAACCATTCATAGCTTATGAATATAATACCAAGTTATTTAAATCATTTTCAAACATAATCAAGCTTATACTAACCTCTTAATATTTTCTTTACCAGTTTGATTATGAAAGGTTATAAGAATCCTTACATCATTGGCATTGAATTCATAAACAAAGCCTTTGAGAAACAAGGGCATCAAAATCATATGTAAATCGGTTCTTTTTCCAAGCTATTTATAAGGTTATACATTATATTTAAACGTTGGAAAACCCTTTGTTCAAAGTTGAGGCTTGACTTGTTTGGCAATGATATGGAATTGACTTTATGTTAAATTACAATATCATTACATGCATATAGTAATTGATTATCAATTATTCGGTTCGATTGTTTGCAGTGATAACTATATAAAAGAACCCACTGAGAGGTGAAAATATCTGAGTACACGTGGAACTCTCTTTGCCATGCAAATCATGATTTAAAAGTATTCGCTGCAACCCTAGCTCTTCATTGTTTTGTTGAAGGTTTGGTCTTTGCATGGTTTAGGTTTTTACTGCGGTTGTTGAGGGCTCACAGTTACTTGCCTCCAGCTCCACTATATGTGCAATAAATTTGAAGAGTCATTGTTTAGAGTGAGAGTTTACGCCATAGCTTGTGAATGAATAGTTTTTTGCAAATACTTTGCTGTGCATGTGGGTTTTTTTACACAGTCTATAGTTATAGGGTTGAAGTCGTGGTTTTTTCCACTACCTTGACTTGCTCTTGTTCCTATTGACAGTGTAGCTTGCATGGTGTGCCCTCCGTCATCTCTGTCACTGTGAAAATGAGGGTTTGGATTCTCCTTACGCTGGTTGCAGTGATGTTGTTCCTTCGTGGCTCCCTCATCTTCATTTCCAGGTGAATACGATAGTTGTTGTGCTTGAGGTTTTGGTCTGCCTACTTCTTGAACTCGGTTCCCACAGTCCAGGTAACCATCATTTAAATAATTTGCCAGCTATGAATAATTTATGATTTCAGTGCTATACCCAAATTTAATTATACTTTAAATTTTATTTTGCAGGTGACAGTTCGCATAACCCTTGGAAGGAAACACTTCAAAACTTGGACCTACATTATGTCTCTCGGTAAGCCCTGGTTACCAAATGGCTCTCCCTGCTTGTGCAGACCTTAGAGGAAATTTTCCAGATGGAAGAAAATACGGCATGGTTGTTACCCAGTCTTGGGTTGTTGTTCTTCAGTTTACTATTTTTTGGTTTTTTGTTTAAACCATTGCTTTTAGCAGGGTGACTCCGACACAATGTCGTGACTTGTAAAGATTTCTTCTTGTATAAAAAAGGATTTTATAAAATGTAGTTTTAATACTTGGTCTATAGTTTTTCGTTAATTAAAACCCCATATTACAATATGGGTGCATCGGCTTAACGCTGGTTTTTGTACTCTGCTTATGTTTAAAGCCTTATGGCCTATCATGCAATACACAGTTCCATTAGAGGAAATTTCAACTCAAAATGGGCCTTTTAACTTTTATTCAAATTCCATGTGATCATGTGTTAGCCAATGAAATTGATTTAAATTTGAAATACCGTATAGGTCTTAAACACTTTTTTAATATAAATTTGGGGATAGGTATCATAAAAAAAACTACTTTTTTTGTTTGTATTTTTGACATATCTCCCCGTGTTTTTACTCAAATTTTGATCGGGAGAGCTCGTTGGATGCGGAATTAAATTCCACATCCAATGAGTACACACTCGGCATACCTTTGATGGACCCCGCTACCCCAAAAACAAGAAATACCTGAAAAAATGGAATGATGACATCATCATTCCATTTTTTCAGGTATTTCTTGTTTTTGGGGTACCGGGGTCCATCAAAGGTATGCCGAGTGGGTACTCATTTGATTTGGAATTTAATTCCGCATCCAACGAGCTCTCTCGATCAAAATTTGAGTAAAAACATGGGGAGATATGTCAAAAATACAAACAAAAAAGTAGTTTTTTTCTTTTCTTCCTCCAAAATTAATAAATATTATTTTATTGATTCTTTTTAGGAGGCCCATTTTGAGTTGAAATTTCCTCTAATGTTTTGGAAGTTAAACTAAAAGGTGAAGTGTATGAGTCAAACCTCTTTGCTAGGGTTTGTCGCTAACCCAAACCCTACACCGCGCTCTGACTGTCCTTCTTTGCGTCCTCTGTACAGTTCTTGATTTGCAGCTATTCAGCCACTACTGCATGACATCATGGCATCCACATCAGGGGGCAGTGGGTATCCAGGCTCCTCCCTACCTCTTCCAACAAATCTGAATTCATAGAATCTCATCATTCCCCAGCAACACTTTGAAAATCGGTTCAGCGGACATCCCCATCAGGTTGGAAGCCAAATCGCCAGTTGGAAAGACAGCCATCGATCCCAACCTGGAAAAAGGTAATCCTCCTCCCAGAGCTAATAAATCTTATATTTCGTGCTCGGCTGAGAGCCCCTGCTTAACTCTACCGACAGAAAGGATTAATGCCAGAGCACAAAAAATGAAATATCATGCTCTAATCAGTAAATTTATGGGATTCTTGCCAACAGAACAAGCTCTTCGGGGATGGATTGCTGCCAAATGGAAACCTAAAGTGCATTTTGACTTACATCTAGGATTCAAAGGATTTTTCACAATCATCTTTCATCATTTGGAAGATAAGGCTTGAGTGGAAGAAGGAGACCCCTACTTTTTCAATTCTGCAGGCTTATACCTTAGAAACTGGGTTGAGCGCTTTTGCCCTGAAAAAGAGGACTTCTCCTGGGCCCCCATTTGGATCCGAATGTTCTCTCTTCCGCAGGAATATTGGGATGGGGCTACTCTTCAAGAGATCGGAAATACTATGGGATCCTTTGTTAGAACTGCTAATCAGACTTGAATGAACAAATTCACCTCATATGCCAGAATTTGCATTTTCATGCACATTGCAAAGGCTCTCCCTGATGTGATTTGTCTTTCCCATGAAGACACTGACTGGATCCAGCCCCTTTACTATGAACATATCCCATTTAGATGCAAAAAATTTCATGAACATGGGCATTTGTTTCGAGACTATCCTATGAATAAATCTCCTGAGAAATCTAACCCTCTTATCACTAATGAGCAAGGGTTCTAGCCTATGACCCTAAGGAAAAGAAAGCACAAAATACCGTCTCCAGAAAATATTTTGGAGCACCTTGCACCCACCTCAAACAGCTTTCAGGTTCTGGAAGAAGCTTCTATAGATACGAAAAAGAACTTTAATGAATCTATTTCGAATCATGAAGTTTCGATTCAACTTCAGGTTCTAAAAGCAATGGAAAACCCAACCTCTTAGCAATCAGAGCAATCTTTAGGTAAGGCTCTAGAAAACCCTTTTGATCCTTAAGAAAAAATGCATTCTAATATGCCCATGCCAGATCATAATTTGGAAAACCCCGAGGAAGAAGATATGACATATGCGATACCTAAGGGCTTGATCTCATTAGTCTGGAGGATGCCTATACTAGAAAATCTTTCAAGTTGATTCCTCCTAAGCAGATTCAGCTTCTGCACAAAGCTATGATCAAAGCAAAGCTTGGAGTTGCTACCTCCAGCTAAAAACAGAAACAAAAATCTCATAAAGATCCAAAGAAAAAAGGAAGAAAATCAGCTCTTCAACGAATCAATCATTTAGGCACTGCTCTGGTTGACTCTGGCCAATATGCCCAGTTAACAGAATTCTTCACCTCCCCCCCCCCCACTATTAACCAATGAAGCTCATCTCCTGGAATATTAGAGGTCTCAACGGTCGCTCTAAACAAAGAATGTTGAAAATGAAGTTGCAAAAAGATCCTCCCTCTGTCCTTTTCCTCCAAGAAACCAAATGTTCCAATGAATCTACCTCTGCCATCATGGCACGTATTTGGAAAAACTATACCACCATTGCCATTGATGCCCAGGGCGCCTCAGGCAGCCTCTCTATTAGCTGGAACCCTCACATTATCTCTCTCGACTATGCCCTGGCCGCTAGGCACTCAATTTCTGCTTCTTTCCACATTCTTGGTTCCAGCATCAAAGGCTTTCTAATGAATGTTTATGGGCCTCAAATAGCAGGAAAAAAAATAAATCTGCTAAAGCATATTGACTAGCTTAGGACCCTGCACATTGATTCTCCGATAATCATAGGTGGAGACTTCAACATGATCTCCAATCTAGAGGAAAAAAAATGGGGCCTCAGATCACTCTCAGGGGAGGATGAAGCCTTCAATTCTATGATAAACACATGTGAAATGGTTGACATTCAAACCTCCTCTGGTTTTTTCACTTGGAACAACAGAAGAGGTGGACCCTACCAAATTGCCAAACGTCTAGACCACTTCCTCATCACGGAATATATCCTCACTATGGGAGGGCTTCTGGATGCAATGGTTCTACCTACGACAGGCTCGGATCACTGGCCCATTGCCCTCTCCTAGCATAGTCAAGGTCAATCCCTCCATAAACCCTTCCTATTTGAGAAATTTTGGCTCACCCATCCCAAGTTCCTAGATATGGTCACCACCTGGTGGAATGAGATGTTGGTCTCAGAGAGGTCGAAAATGGCCATAATGCATCAAAAAATGAAAGTGCTCTGTATCCATCTCAGGAATTGGAACAAGAATACCTTTGGTGACATTTTCAAAGACAAAGCGGTGATCCAAGAAAGCCTCGAAATTCTCCAACTCCAAGCAATGGAGAATGGTTTCACCCCAGACACTAAGTTGCAAGAAAGAGAAATCCTCCACCAACTTAATAAAAGATGTGATCAAGAAGCCATTTATTGGAACCAAAAGGAAGAGTCAAGTGGCTAAAGGATGGCGAACGCAATACGAGTTTTTTCCATAAATCCACTATCCAACACAGAATGTAGAATAAGATCAGCAATTTGCATACTGATTCTGGAGATATGCTGGAAGAACATCAAGATATTTCCAAAGAGCTAACATACCATTTCAGTCAGCTCCTCTCGGAACCAAACCACAATCGGCTTGAAGAGATCAATAAGGTCACCCTTTGCATCTCCCCCTTAGTGAACAATGACCACAACCACTCTCTTATGCAACCCATATCTCTGCAAGAAGTTGAAGTGGCCGTGGAACAAATGGCAGATGGCACTTCTCCTAGCCCAGATGGTTTCACTATTGAATTCTTCCACCACTGTTGGGATCTGCTCAAGGATGAAGTTCTGGAAATTGTAGAAGAAACAAGGAAAAAAATGGATCTTACCAGCTCTAAATGCCACTCATCTGGCTCTCATTCCCAAATAAATAGGTGCTTCACATAGTGGTAAGTTCTGCCCCATCTCTCTCTACAATGTCATTTACAAAATTATCTCTAAAGTTGTGGCTAACAGGTTAAAACCCCTCTTACCTCTCCTCATCTCACTAGAGCAATCAGGCTATGTGGAAGGAAGATAGATCCTTGATGGTATTATTCTGGCCCATGAGGTGGTCCACTCCCTAAAAACCTCCAAAACCCTGGGAATGATCCTTAAATTGGACCTGTCGAAAGCCCTTGATAAACTTAGTTGGACCTTCATTGAAAAAATTCTACTGGCTTTTGGTTTTTGTCAAGATTGGGTTCGTTGGATTCTTTTGCTTATCTCCTCTGCTTTATTTTCCATCCTGGTCAATGGTTCTCCTTCCTCCACTTTCTCCCCCTCATGGGGCATTCGACAGGGTGACCCCCTCTCCCCCTTTTTGTTTATTCTCATGGCTGAGGGCCTTGGGTGGTTGATCTAGTCTGCTCTTTCTGATCACTCTCTCAAAGGCCTCTCCCTTCACAACGGCCCACCTCTGGCTTACCAGCAATTTGTGGATGACAATCTCCTTTTTGGTCACTCCTCTATACATGAAGCAAGGAAAATACAATCTCTCTTGAACACCTTCGAAGCCTCTTTAGGAACCTCCCTAAATTTGGAAAAATCCCAAATCTTCTTTTTTAATACGAGTAAAGCCGCCCAGAAAAATATTTCTCACATTCTCCGCTTTTCTATCTCCTCCTTACCCACCAAATACCTGGGAGCCCCGCTGTTTGATGTTGCTCTTAAGCACTCTTCCTAGAAAGAACTCTTGAATAAAATTGAACTCTGCCTTTCCTCCTTCTGAACTCTAAACCTCCCCAGTAGAGCTGTCCTACTAAAATCCACATTGCAATCCATCCCCCTTTACCTCTTCTCTATCTTAGCAGCCCTGAAATGGGTTCTTAAATCTATTAAAACCCTACAAAGATCTTTTTTGTGGGGTTGCAATAGTAACAATAACAGATGGGCACTTGTCAGTTGGGACACGCTCTGTAAAAAGAAATCAGAAAGAGGTCTTGGCATAGGGGACCTTAGCCTAAACAACTAGGCCCTCTCTGCCAAAATCTAGTGGAATTGGATCTCTAAGAACAACACTCCCTAGTCGCTGCTATGGAACAATAAATACGCTCTGGATTATCCCACGCACTCGTTCGTCAGATTTGATGCGGATATTCTTGGTTCTCACATCTATAAATCTACCAACTCGCAACGAGCCATCATCCAAAAGCACAGCTTCTAGGAAATTAATGAAGGTAACAATGCTCTTTTCTGGGAAGACTCTTGGCAACATCTCCCAAGTCTCAAAAACTTGGCTCTTGATCCGGAATTATAGAATTACAACAAAATCAACAAGCAGCTCAAGGTCAAGGATTTCTGGTCCTCTTCCTCTAATGGTTTCCGTAGGTGGAAAGAGCCTGCCCTTTGGGACTCTGTCCCAGGAAACAACCTCTCTGATAAAATCTGGCCGGAGCTGTGCTCTAGACAGATCAAACACAGGAAAGGGTTGGATATCATTCGATGGGGTCACTGCCCATTGGGAAACTTCTCAGTTAAAGAAGCTTACAACATCATTTCAGCTAATCCCACCAGCCAGGTCTCTCCATTCTAGTCTCATCTCTAGTCTTCTCATCAATGGCCTCAAATCACCCATTTCCTTTGGCTTCTCCAGCACCGAAGAATTCTAACTTGGGAAAATTTAGAACGTAAAGGCTTCCATGGTCCATCCAGATGTAGTCTTTGCATGAATCACCAAGAAACTATTGATCATCTCTTAGATTCTTTCCCTTTCACCAGCCAACTATGGGACTTCATGGTTGAGGCTTTCAGACACACCAACAGAGTAAAAGGAAATATCACTGAGACTCTCAAAAACTAGACATACTACCCATTTGAAAGTAACATCCTCAACCAGCTTTAGACTTTTATCCCTGGATTTGTCCTTTGGCTTACCTGGAAAGAAAGAAACAACAAAATTTTTAAAAACTCCACCTCCTCTCCTCTCGTGTTGTGGAAAGATATCAATAAGAAGCTTCATGAAACCATTCACTCCAAAGGTTGGTCATCTGTCGACCTTCCCACCTCTCAAAAAGAAAAATGCATCTCACTCGCTCTTAACTTTGATGTCTCCATTGTCCCTACCTCCTACAAAAATCTCACAATGCATCCGAACAGCCCCTCACACTGGGACCCTCCGCCTGAGAACGTGTTTAAGCTCAACTTTGATGGAGCTTCAAAGGGAAATCCGGGCAAAGCTAGTTTTGGAAGCACTATCAAAAACTATCAGGGTAATATCAACATTATTTTTTATGGTAACTTAGGGTTTAAATCTAATAATGCAGCTGAAATTGATGGCCTGATAGCCGGACTATAATTAGTCAAACAAAAGGGACTC
This sequence comes from Pseudotsuga menziesii, assembly GCA_001517045.1. Lineage (NCBI taxonomy): Eukaryota > Viridiplantae > Streptophyta > Pinopsida > Pinales > Pinaceae > Pseudotsuga > Pseudotsuga menziesii. The sequence goes on from LPNX010585979.1 coordinate 161,191, forward strand.
TTGCCAATTATTACAGAAGGAGACTCTGCCATCATCCTTTCCATGGCCTCTATGATTCTCTATGGCTCGCAGGTTTCTAAATTCTCTACTAGTTGGTGCTTGTCTTAGGGGCTTAGCAGTCTGGATGCCCACCTGCATAACATGCACGCCATCACCTTTCACCACGTGTGCAGAAAATCCAACTCCTTAGCTGACTTCCTCGCTAACTCAGGAGTCAATTCTACCCTCTCTTTGGTGGAAGGATCCCTTCAAGATCTGCTGGACGAGAAAATCAAATCCAAGTGTCTCTAACTTTCCTACTCTGATATGCTCCACTCAAATGTGGGTGTCAACAGTATGGACAGTTGTTCAGCTAACTCCTATGACACGAGTCGTCCTATGCAACCGACGTCACATGCTTCCAGTGATGACTCCCAGTGCCTGGATTCGAATAACTCCTCTGTCGCTACTTTTCCAACAATCCCTATCGACACTTGGCATGACCTCCGGCTTCCAAGTTTAGTCGGTGCTACGACATGCACTCATCACGCAGCTCATGAATGTCATGACTCTGTGCAGGATCTTCCAAATGCTGAATATTATTCCTGAGTCTTGTTGGAGCATGAGAGTGGAGCTGGAGCTGGTACTTCATCCTAGGCTCATTCAAGGCCTGTCTGCATGGTTTAATGGTGACTGATAGGAATTCTCCATAGTATTTTCACGCGCACTATGAAATGGATGATAAGTGTATTGGCCACGAGTTTAGGGTGGTATACCACAGTTTCACTACTGTTGCTGCTAACTTTGCTGGTGCATATCATTCCAGATCCCATGTAGGAGTTTTCATCCCTCAATATATTGGTCTCAGGTTCAATTTGACAGCGATGTCTCATTAGCGTGGTACTCCCAGGCGATCCAATTCGGGGCGAGCGAAATCCCAGAGGAGCAGTAGCATCCCCATCCCTGAGGATTATGAACCACACATTTCTAGTCGTGTTCGAGTTCTGGTAGAGGCTTGGGAGAACAAGGTTTTGAACAGAAAGATTTCGACAGGGGAGGATGGTAGTCGTATCAACCACTATTGGATGTTAAAAAACATGCTTTGTAACTTAGCTAAAGATATGCTCAACAACTGGGCTGAGTCTAGGATGGCGGTCCATTCCATGAAAATGAAAATTGCTTAGATCGATGCTCAGCTGACTGAATTGGACAAAACCTTCTCTTGGAAAGGCACAACTAGTATTTCTAGAGTAAACATCCAAAATTCGGGGGGAGAAGCTAGTATTTCTAGTGGAAGCGAAATGGCCAGGCGCACCATTACCAGTCTAGAGGGAAGTGGTTTCTCCTCCAAGTCGCCTCAGGCTAAACCATTCCAGGTGCCTTCTCCTATGGAATCCCTCTCCAAATGACAGAAGGACTTGCCTTCTCCGTAGGCTGGTCATCTTCCATCCCTGTCTCTCATTCCAACGGCGGCCGTAAACTCACCCACTACGTTGCAGGAGGAGCGATGGGCATGCCCCATCACTGAAGATTCCCCCCTCAGCTTAATGCGTGCTCTGAACAGGTCTCTTTCTGGCTTCGCTTTGTGCAGGCCTTTAGATATTGTCTATGTTTTTATATTTAAGTTTTACTTTATGTCTCTTTCTGGTTTTAGCGGGGCTCGACTGGTTATGCAAACCAGTTTCCTTGCATAACTATCTTGATTAGTTTTTACAGTTTTGTTCAGTGGCAGTATGCTTCCAAACATATAGGTGTCTAATTTTTTGGAAATGGCTCTGAAGGAGGCACAGTCTCCTTCAACCTCTATCAATCATGATTTCTTTGATGTGATTTTTTCCTCTGTAATATAATTTTCTATGCAACTTTCAAAAAAAAAAATACATAGTTCTTTTGAAAACATACGGGTTTCCTTTTGAGCTCGGACTCAATTTACCCTAGAGTTATTTATATGACTGTTTATCTAAATGTTGTTTATGTAACTCTGTGTACTTAGATTTATTATCTTATTTGACTGTGTAATAATATGTACTGTTTATTAATTGCTTTAAACTTTTGTTAATGGTTTTTGGACTAGGGTTAAACTATTTGCATCAAGATATAATTTATAATTTTTGTTATTTGCTCAGAAATATGAGCTAGGTTTCTCCTTTGAATGAAACCCTGATTAAAGAATTCTTTAGTTGTTTTTAAGTGAGCTCTGCTACTTGTAAAACAAATACTATTTTGAATAAGTATTATTATCAGAGTGTAATGGGTTTGCTTAAATTTGTATTTTAAACAATTAATTGTTAAAAATACTGCGACTAGTAAGTAATAGTTTGTTTGTTTATGTTTGTATAAAAAGATCCAACAAATGGATTATAACTTGGTTTTTTTTGTTAGAAACAAAAGTATTGTTAGACTAGGGTTTTGATGCGATAGTTTTCTTTTGCAGAAAATAAACCTGTTAGTATTTGCAGTACAGTTCTTACATAGATATGTAATGTTAACCAGCCTAGATCCAAATCCTAGGCTCTATCAAGCGCCGAGAGGGATCAAATCTCCCAAAGTGCAAACCTTCTTTAGAGATCAAGAGTTTTGCAGGTCGGAAGATTTGATCCCTCTAGACGCTAGATAGAGCCTAGGATTTCTTCTTTTAATTCATTCATTAATTCTTCAAGTGTTTCAGAGAGGTTTTACTTGGCACGGCAGCAAAAGCATGGCATGGCTTGCACTTCATTT
>LPNX010585979.1:165132-175688 GCA_001517045.1 Pseudotsuga menziesii
ACGTGACAACATGTTAGTAATGTTACATCACGTGACAAGATCTCCCCCATAATATTCACTTTCACTATTATTTTTTGCCGACATGTTAGTAAGGTTACATCACGTGACAAGATCTCCCCCATAATATTCACTTTCACTATTATTTTTTGCCGACATGTTAGTAACGTTACATCACGTTACATCACGTGACATCACGTGACAAGATCTCCCCCATACTGGGCTGTAGAGCGCCTCTCGGCGCAATTATTTATCATATTCTTATTGTTTTGCTGCATTGTTAGCTAGGGTTTTATTAGAATTATTCGTAAACATTATTTTAGTAATGAGTTTGTTTTTTATAAAGAATAATACTTTTCCTAAAACCGTTTTATTTATAGTAACTATTGTCTTAGTTTGGTTAACAAAATAAATAAATAAACTAAGTAAATATAGTTTCTTTCTTAATACCAGAATTATTTTTTCATATCATTTTCCTGAGTTAATAGTATCTGTTAGTCTTTAAACTATTATGATTACTAAAATAAACTATATACTTATTAATTTATACCGTTGTTGTAATAAAAGTAAACAAGTAGTTTTAGCTGTATTTCTTCTACTACATAAGCAACATGTTACTAAGTAAAATACAAAGAAAATAAATATGTAACATAACATACTTTTCCATCCTACATGTTCTAAATTCAAAAAGATAACAATGTATTGTGTGTAAGCATAACCTATTTTCTATTAGAGTATTTATTTATAAAAAGATCCTTCTACTTGTGCTGAGTTATTGCTATTTATTTTCTAAAGTACTTACATACATAAACTGGTTAATAATAAACATATATAAACAGGTTATTGGTCTTTTCTTATAATAATCTACATACATAAATAAGTTACTCTGATATTATGAAATGCATAATACATCTATTCATTTCAGATTCCTATCATATCCTTCATCTATTTTAAATACACTTCCTGTGCTGGAGTACGGTCTGGTCCTTCTAGATATGGAAAAACACAGGTTAGGATTATTTTTTCATCTATTTCAGATTCATTTTTTTTCAATAAACTAAAATATTACTAACTCTGACAGTTCACAACTAACATTTAACATTCATTAATCAGTCAGACTCACATTTAATCATCTAATACAGTAAAACAAAAAGATTGTAGAACCTGATTAAGCTAGACAACAACAGCGTTAGGAGGCCGTTCCTCCCTACCAACTCCTAGAGAGCGCTCAAACAACATCTCCTCAGGACCCCCGAGCCTGTTCTTGGTCTCCTTGGCTGAAAACTGGTGGAGCAAGAAAACAATAGAGTAGTCCAATGACTCAGAAATCACTTTGCACTCAGCAATAAGATCCTTTAGTTGAAAAGTTGCACTAGATCACTTAGCAGTGAACCCCTCAAACTCTTTCCACAAATTCCCTCACCATTGAATTTCTCTGAAGTACATTCACCTGAATGAATACTTCTCTAGAATGAGAAGCCTCAGCTCTCTTCAATGGGCATTTTTATAAAGATTGCCTAGGTCTTTTGGGTCAGTTGTCATTAATTGAGCCACCTGCTCTGATCCCACATTCTTGGGGGATCATGACCCCAAATTTAGGGAGGTTTCCACCTACAACAGTTGGAAATGTTTGAGGATGTTGCCACATGTCTGTTTTCTCTCCACCCAGTCTCGTCCACCAACTTGACCAGTAAACACTCTTTTAACAGCTCTCCTAAGCTATTGTCTCCACTTTTATTTATTTATAATTAAAATGTTCAGAATTACATTCAATATCCTTGACTCTGCTGAGTCATCAATTACAACTTAACTTAAAATGTAACATAATGTATTTAAATAAAATAAAATAAGATAATATTATTTTTGCAAAATTGGGGCATGTGACAGTATTGCTCTTTTTAACCTTCACTAACTGCTGCCCCTGTTCTATTTTCTATTTTTTGGGCATGCTGGCCGTGTTTACCTATTCAGTCTCCATAGGATATGGACCTCCTCTTTTTATCAAAATAACTAAATAGCTGACCAATGATGAGACATTCCCGTCTATTGCAACTAATTTGGACAATTCTCTTTGGGGAGAAACTACTCCTGGAAGGGGTGAGCCAGTGCTTCATTCTATTCTGGTGTCCATTAAGGTAGGATTAGGGAAATCATCCCAGTTTGCTACTTCCCTGAGTCTGTGTATTTCAGTGTGTTCAAAAGGCTTGCACTTGTGAGCCTTCCTCATTTTGGAAATTATTTGATGGGGGTTGTAATTCACAGCTTGTTCCAGAGAAAACCCCATGCCCTTGAGTAAGTTGGAAACCAGCGGCAAAGCAGCTCTGCTGTTGATTACGTATGGTTCCATTTCCCAGGGGAAAATCAAATTTGAGCTCTTTTTATAGCTCAAGAAGTGCTCCTCCTCAACAATGAGTCTTTGTTTGATCAATTCCAGGGAGAAAACCCTGGCAGTTAGAAAAGCTGGCAGAATGTAGAGTTGATGCACAAAGCCGTACAATCTTATGATTGTTCTGAATTTTGTCAGGAACCAGTATCCTATCCTCTTGATGTAGGACAACTGTAGTATTCGACTCATCTTAGGAAACACCCTGGGTGGCCTTTCCTGAAATAAAAGGTTGTACACTTTGGCCATCAATTGGTTCATGAATTTATAATAGTTCATGGCCATATCACTAGTGATTTCTAATTTAGGTACTTGTAGGTATTCTTCGTTATAAGCTATAAAAATCCTCAGCAAAAAGGACTGGAATCTGAATACTTTAGTGCCGTGGAAATTTGCTAATTGAGAACAGATGTTCTTGGCCAGGAATTCATCAAACTTAAGACAGCAAGACTGATAAGATTTCCTGGGAAATCCAGGTTCTGCCGGACAAGCACTCAAGATGAACAATAGACTCAACAATGACTCTGTGACATGCATCGGTATCTAGACCTAAAAACTGACTGGCTAGGGATATACACCACTGAGTTTATTCATTGAATTGGATAAGGTCGATGGGGTATGATAGGTTTATGAATTCACCGTTGCGTTTTGAACATGCCTTCAAGAAGGCTTATTTACTTTCATCGGTAGAGTGTCTGAAGACATGTATAATATTTTCCTCTTGGTATTTTTGGGATATATGGAAAAAATTTTATGGGATGTGCAGGGTTTTACGGACGACAGAAGCTTGGACTGAACAAAGGATTTTTGAATTTGACTTATTCATAATGACTTCTTCCATGACAGAGAAATTGTGTGCACACCATTCAACAAACTCAGGGGAATGGATAGTTTTGTCAACAGAAGAAAAAATGGAAAAAAGATTTAAAAACACCATAGTTATCTCTACCTTGGTCCTTGAGGATTTCCAATTTACCCCTAGCAGCTTCAATGGCTTCCCCCACCAAGATGGTATCAAGAATCTTGATATTCTCATCCACGAGACTTTCCTCTACCCTCTGACATGCAACCTATGGTTCTGCATTATCTCTCACCTCTACCACTTCTACTTCTCCTACCATATCCATTTTTAAATAACACTAAGGAAGTATCAAGGGCCTACCTTGCTTTTTAGCACAGTCTCCTAGTTTGTCCCTCCTGGTGCTTTGTATGCAGTCGGGTATTCAACATCTTTGAGGTTTTGGAAAATACAAACCTTTCCAGCTCCACGTAGATCCTTTTATAGCTTTCTATACATCATAACCTTCATGACCTTCCCACACAATTTGCACTGTGTATCTTTCTCCTCATGATCTGAGCCTTTGGTATGTGAGGTCCTTTACACTACATTCTTCCTCATCTCACATGTGTGTAGCTTAACCTGGGAAAGATCACCTCTGTCATCGATCTTCAACTCCCTTTCACTGAGGTTGTTCATATCCAAAATCTTTAACCTTTTACCTACTTTTCCCTCCCCGATTTGGTGAGTGATTTTACCTCATGTTATGCTTCTTATCCGTTGATCAAGATCGACCCTTCTTCACAACCGTCGATCTGAGCAGGCCCTACCATTTTTCATGATGCAAGATCCTGATCCCATCCACGCTATTTCAGATCATGAAATAAACCATGACCGCAGATCTATCTATGCTCTTGCAATGACCATCGATCTGAGTGACCAATACCACTTTTCACAATTGGATATTACGACCACCTCCTCTCTAGTCTAGGATGCGAAATAATTTATGGTTGTGGATATTCTTGTAGCCCAATATCAACCGTCAGATGCCTCCACTCTTTAACTTATTTCGTGATTCAGAGAAGTCGCCCTTGGCCGAGCATGTTCACTGTGCGAAATGCTTTGACATCATTTATATGTCTTCAGATCAATCTCAGCCTTCTATTATGACTCCCATTTAATTCCTTCAGCACATTCGACATCCCCTACTTTACCCTGCATCTATGATTCATGAAATTCCTTGCCACCTTCCATCTTTATTACTTCAAGTTGAGGCTTCCAATTTATGATGTCCTTTACTTCATTTCCATTGTGGCCTATTATAGTGGATGAATGTCGTATCGTAGATGCCATCAGCATCCCTGCAAACTCTAGGGGTTCCCTCACAACACTTTTCGATAGGATCAGGTTCCCACATACCGCTTATAATCAAAATTTTGATATGGCATTAACCTTAGGTTTCCAACATTTCCCCCCTTAGTCCAAAGGGGTGTATGTGAAACCAAGAATATTTTGAAAGAGAGATGAAAAAAAGAAGTGGATAGCTACCAAATGTTGAACATTTCCTACTTGACAATCTAAATTTGAAAAGTAATTTAGCAAAAAATCCTTTTCCTAAGTGGTAAAAAGAAGTGCTCATTAAATTGGTGGTTTTAGGATGACCACAAACTTGATGGTTTTGGATGACCACAAACCAAAATGGTTATAATAAGCAATAGAGTTTAATGTCTTCTACCAAATGGTGAATTAACGATGACCACAAACTCTAGAACTTGGTGCTAACTCCAATTATTCCTTAGAGGTTCCCTCTAGAAATTGACTCTAACTCATGTTTTGGCTTGATTGTTCCCTCTGGATAAAGGTGGTTTAAGGATCACCACAAACTGATTTCTAGAAAAGTTTGTAAGTATTCTACTAAATGGGTGGTTTTAGGATGACCACAAACCAATGGGTGCTCTAAAAAACGTCTCTAACTTTGTCTTCTAGAAACAACTCCAACTCTCGTTTTATCTCTAGATTGAGGACTTGGTTATTAGATGTCACTCACTCAGTATTGCATGTTCTAGCAGATGATAGGGATTCAAAAATTGAATCCTGACTACAAATCCTTGATTTCCCCCTATCAGGTACAAGATGAGAAACACAGAAAAATGTCTTCATTTTGATGGAAAAAGTGCATGCATGTTCCTCCAATGGAAATATATATAAAAGAGGTAAGTTTGAGTGTCAAAACTAGATACAATACCTATCCAAACATCTCATAGTGGTTTTTGAGTGTCAAAACTAGACACATAATACCATGAAATGAACTATGATTTATTGGAAACACATCAAGTCTTTCAATGTGATACCTATGAGGGATTCTTGCAACTCCACCCTTTAACAATAAGACTCAATATAAAAAAATGGAGCTTGTTGGTTTATACCAAGAATACACCTGATACAAGTCAACTTAGCTTTATTTGACACTCGTAAAAAACTATTCCAAGTACCAAGAAATAAGTAAACTTACAAAAAAACTATTTGCAAGTTACAAATTGTTGTTGAATATGAAGTTGAATTAATCTCCAAAAATGAATGGTTTACCTGAGAGTCCTTTGGTGATGATGATGCTCCAATGATATTGTCACTGTGGTGTATGCCCTCTAATACAAGAGGATATCTGAGATTGATCAAAATTAAAGTCCTCAAATTGTGAATGGAAGCTTGTAGCTACGTAGATATCAACGAGAGATTTCAAGTGACGTTCGTTTCACCTCAAACAGACTATGAACATGAAATATATCATGTTCTGAACTTTTGAAAAAACATGTAAAGTTGGACAAAGAGGGGTTCCACGTGGCACCACTATAATGGTGACATGTGGAATGTATGGAGATAAAGTGGAACATTCACAATACACCACATGGGAGGTTACAATCCAGTTAGTAGGTGATGTGGACCTGTAGCAAGATGACAAGTGGAAGGTTTATGGAACATGTGGCATTATGTTGACCAATTGGAGGCCACCACGTGGTAGTCTAATTGGACACAATGTGGTTTTGTTCACCAAAAATATTGGTGGCCAAGGGAATCAAACTACCGACCTCCCCTCTGCCAAAGACTCCACATAATTCGTTTATCCATTATTTATGTCGATTGTTTCTTAACCTACGTGTTCTTAACTACTACTATTTGAAGTTGTTTAGAATTCTATTTTGAAAAAGGGCCCTCAACCCCCATGTATATGTTATTGTAACCAAGATTCAAATGCTACTCCAATAGAATCGATGGAACCGAGAGCCAACACATGTTATTGTAACCAAGATTCAAATGCTATTCCAACAGAATCGATGGAACCAAGAGCCAACACATGCCACATGACCAACCGGCACTAGCTAGCACATAAAAAACCACCATATTATGTATCATGTTATGGGAAGAGGTCCAACGGTGTGAACCCATGACCACCTCCCCCAATGCCAACAACTTAACCATTACATGAAGCACTCCACTTGTTCAAGGATACGAAAATTAATATTTTTATATTAGCTTTGGGTCGGATTTTAGCCCAAAAGGGTGCACCTCCCTTTTGATCCAGTTTGAAAACAAATTCAACTATTATATTTTTTTTTAACCATATATATTATATCTTATGGATTTGTTTATTGTTTTTTTAGAACAAACATGTATTATTATGGATATTTACACATATTTTATCCATTTTTTATGGATCTTATCCCATTTAATTGGGATCAAATAATTGTGAATCCCTTTGTATTTGGAGGTGGATTTGGTATCCTTGAGATATATAACAATGTAATTTAGCCATTGGAAGGAGGGAAAATGCGTTGAAGGTTTTTGGAGAGTGAATGGTATAATTCCATTATGTGTTTGTAAAGGATTTTTGTAAGCTCTGCTCATTTTGTAAGAGGAATTTTAGCGACTCTTGGGATATTTTGGAAAGGGAGAGGAATTCATTTTTTAAACCTAAGTCTCTTTGTAATAGTTTTGAAGAAATTTTTTTGTACATGTTTAAGTATTTTCAAGACTAATAAGGTCATTCCTCATTGGAGCTGGACCTGGATACGTAGTCCATCAGGGATGAATTCCATATCATACGGTTTTCACATTCTTATGGTTTCCATTATTTGTTCATTTATATTCTTTCATTTATTTTTAATCCTTTGATAAGCTTGTTATTTAAATCCTTTTTACAAGTTAACTGGTTTAATAATTCACATGCAAATTCAAGTGTTAGTAGATCATATCATTTTCTAATCAAGGTTGGTATCATAGCAGGCTAACCAGGGAATTGCAGAGTGTGAATGTTAACTAGATCAAGGCTTAAATGAGGTGAAGTATAACTTGAGACTCTCAATCCAGTGATTGGCATGCACATCGAAGAAATAAAATTGCATATGAAGAATATCGAGAAGAAGATGAGAAGGATTTCTGCAAGGATTTCTATCAAATGACAGAAAAAGTAGAAAAAATATTTGCAGATTATCAAGAGATATTGGAAAAGAAGAAAACAAATAAGGAGAAAACAGAGGATAATGCTTTGGGAAAAGGAGGAGACCATTTTGATCCTTATTCTCCATCTTCTTCTTCCTTTTCTGAAATCTCCAGTACTTCTTCTTCAAATCCAAAGAAATAACTTAAGAAGACTAAGTGTGATTTTCCTTATTTAAAACTTGATATTAAGTTTGATTTGCATACATATAATGGTGAACATAGCACATAAACGATGGATGATTGGATCAGGAAGATTGAGCTGTATTTCAAGATACAGAAGCTTGCATATGATAGTGCAAAGATCCAGTTGGCTACTCTCTATCTTGGAGGTACTACAATCATCTAGTGGGAGAGAAAGACACGGGAAGACCTCCTTACAAAAAGGTAAAATTATTCTTACTGGTATGCAGCAAGCCATAAAGGATTTGCAAAACTTAGGGCAAGGTAAGTGTCAGAATGTACAAGAATACACTTAGGAATTCAGAAAGAGAGCTTTTATTTTGGGTATACCTCTTTACACTCAAGAAAATATTCTCAAGTTTATTAAAGGATTACATAGTTATTTGCATCATGCAATACTTATTTTTAATCCTACTAACCTTCATGAGGTATGTGTGCAAGATATGCACATTGAATCCAAAGAGAATAATGCTCATGATATTTTTCCCTCAACTGGATCTAGTCATTTGAAAGAAGGAAAGGATAAAGGTAAGAGCAAGCATACAACTACCATGAAGAAAGGGGATACAAATATTTAATGTTTGCATTTCCAAAGAGATGGGAATGATGAAGAAGATTGTTGGAAGCTACATCTAGAATTGAAATTGAAGTGGTTTAAGGATCGAAAAGGGAATCAAAATGCCACATTTATCATTGAGGACCTTGGGTAAGATTTTGAGGAGAAAACAAAGATAACAATTGTAGGTGTGAAAGGTAAAGCTATTGCTGGTAATGATTCTAACATTGGTTCTTCATGTGCTTCTACTTATAAAGGTCATGTCAATTATAAGGATAGAAAAAGGAATGTGGGTGAATCCACGGACCCGAGTAACACTTTTTGGCAAGCGCATCTTGCCAAAAACAAAAAAACGTACCTCGGTCGAGGGCTTGTTAAACTCTCGACCGAGGTATTAACACCTCGACCGAGGTTTTATGAAGCCCTCGACCGAGGTTTTTTTCAGCCCTCGGTCGAGGTATTTATTAACCCTCGGTCGAGGTATTAAAACCTTGACTGAGGGTTAATAAATACCTCGACCGAGGTGCTTCTTTCAAAAAAAATTATAAAAAGGGTAGTTCTTAATATTAAGTAAAGTTTTTATATTTTTAAATGAATTTTGATGATTTAAACTAAAATCTTAAAAATTATGTTTATAAATCAAAGTTCCCTTCAGGCTGTGCCCACAAAATTTGAAAGAATTGCTAAGAAACCCGTTACGTGGAACGCTCGAATTCCTACATATGTTTTTAGAACTTAGAATTCTTACGTGTGCTCTTAAGTTTGAAATCTTACGTGTGCTCTTAGGAACTTGGAAAAGTTAAATTTGCTTTTAATAATAATGTGATATGTCATAGTTTAAATTAAAATTACTAAAATAAATCAATATTGATTAAAATATTCATTCTCAGTATTGTGTTTGATAGCTAAAAGTTGTCGATTAGTTTGAAAAACCATTTTTAACTTAGCTGAGCCAGAGGGATTTAGAGGTTTTAAAGCAGAATTTAAGTTTTAAGAAAATCAAACTAGATTTACGGTTGAATGGTGTCAAGAAATTACACTGGGTAAAACATAAACTAGAGAAATTACACTCGGTAAATCATGTTGCATTAACATGATTAATATTAATGTAGCAGTGTAATATCAGCCAAACCTACAGGGATGGGCGATGACTTTAGCGGAAGTTGGAGTCATTATAAACTGAGTGCTCCCCAACAGAGTTAGAATGCTGCCGCAGAATGCATAGAACTACGAAATCATTGAAACCGAGGACATTTCAAAATCAATTACAATGGCATTTATTATTTTACTAAGAGATCTAGAATGCTACCGCAGAATGCATAGAACTAAGAAATCATTGAAACCGAGGACATTTCAAAATCAATTACCATGGCATTTATTATTTTGCTAAGAGATCGCCTACACAAAAACCTTTAAACTTAGCAAACGGACCACACTTCGATAGAATCGAACCAAGTAATAAAATTACTTCTCGGTGAACAACAATCTATAAAAATTATTAATATTTCATTCCTGAGATATTTAATTACACATAACGAAAGAAGAATTCGACATCTTAGAAAGCCGGTGCAATAAATGTAACAAAAGTCTAATAAAAGAGAAAGAAAAAATATTAATGTAATTATTAATATAGAAAATAATATTGAAAGTACAAAAAATATAAAAATGATTTTAAATGTAAATTTAAACTAAACTGCAAACGAGAGGTAGAGCGATTAAAAGAAAATCGCAACTACAGACAATAAAGAAACAATAAATTTAATTAAGGAAAAAAATAAAAATAAAAGATTAATTCACATTCAATTTAAAGAAAAACTATTCAACCAATATCAATGTAAAATAATTTCTCAATCTAATTTCATTACATGAAATCGAATTATCGTAAGGAAAAACCTAATCTAACATGACCGGCATGTGTCTTTATTGAAGGACAGCTCTACAGGAGAATCGAACCCTAAAATTCCATGTAAAAATGGTGATATGAAATTTGATCACGCACTTTGATGAACCGGAATCGTAGTTAACACGAAATCATAATGCAAGGGAGAAGAGATCAGAGGGAAAATTGAGCAGGAAACAAAAACCACTAAACCCAGGATTCAAGATTGGAACAAATATTTTAATTAAAGAAAAAAATGCTTAGAAATACCCTAAGCATTTAAAGG
>LPNX010585979.1:176045-283545 GCA_001517045.1 Pseudotsuga menziesii
GTATTATTTCATATAAGGGTAATTGCAAAAAAAATAAGATCGACACACTCATAGATGTTGGATCCCAAGGTAATCTCATTTCAAAAGAAGTAGTTAAGCAGTTGTGATCAACAACAAAAACACACAGGACACCTTATCCATTAGGTTGGGTATGCAAATATAAAATATTACAAGTATCAAAGCAATGTGATCTAAAGTTTGCAATAACATCCAAGTTTGTAGATGAAGTTTAATTTGATGTGGTTCCACTAGATATCTGTGGAATTTTGTTGGGTAATCAGTATTTATATGATCAAAAGGAAATTTTATATAGAGAACATGATCAATATCATTAGTTTAAGGAAGTAATTGAGTATATATTACATTTTCATTCATTTAAAAATGAAAGATCATTGGGAACTACACAACAACTGAAAATGGTCGTTAATGCAAGTCAGAATTTGGAACTTATGTTTATGCAATTTAAGGAAGAAAATAATCCTAAGCATGAAAAATAAGTGTCCTTGCACCATAATGCACATATTATGGTTGATAGTGTTCCTATGATAAATAATAAGAATGATATGGGTACAATCCCTTTCATATGCTCAATTTTTATTTTAGGCTTTCTACTGATCAATAGTGTATGGTTGGATTCAACAATATTGAATCTAAATTTGGTTGAAAATGGGATTAATGTACTCAACAATGTCAATGTAGTGTTAATTTTTTTATGATAAGTCAAATGTACAGGTTCCAGGAATAATAGAAAATGATACGAGACAAGTGAGATGAATATGTCCTCACTTGAATTCTAAACGATTCATGCTTTTGGTGGTCCAAAAGCTTCTCAGTGGGAAGGTTTGATCCAGGAGGATCTCTAAGATCGATAAAAATTAAAGTATTCAAATTGTGAACAAAATATCGCAGTTGTGTCTTACTGATGATGTTTGTTTCACCTCAAACAAAGTTTGGACATGAAATATATCACGTTTTGAACTTTTAGAAAAATAGGTAAAGTTGGGAAAAAATGGGTGCCATGTGCCACCACTATAATGGCGACACATGGATTGTACAGTGATGACATGGCACATTCAAAGAGTGCCACATGGTAGGTTCAATCCAGTTGGAAGGTTATTTGGACCAGTAGCAAGATGATAAATGACAGGTTTATGGTAAATGTGGCATTACATGGACCAATTGGAGGCTGCCACATGGCAGTTCGATTGGACACAATGTGTTTTTGTTCACAGGTTCAATCCAGTTGGAAGGTTATTTGGACCAGTAGCAAGATGATAAATGATAGGTTTATGGTAAATGTGGCATTACATGGACCAATTGGAGGCCACCACATGGCAGTTCAATTGGACACAATGTGTTTTTGTTCACTAAAAATATTGGCGGCCAAGGGAATTGAACCCCTGACCTCCTCTTCATCAAAGGATCCACATAATCTATCTCTCCATTATTTCCTCCTATTGTTTCTTAACCTATGTGTCCTTAAATATTATTTGAAGTTGTTTGGAATTCTATTTTGAAAAGAAGACCCTCGACCCCATGTATATATTATTGTAACCAAAATTCAAATACTATGCCAACATAATCGATGGAATTGAGAGCCAACACATGCCACATGACCAACTGATGTCAGCCAACACATTTCAAACCACAATATTATATGCCATAAAATCATGTTATGGGAGAGGTTCGCGGGTTTGAACCCGTGACCTCCTCCCCCACTATCAACGCCTTAACCATTACAACAAGAACTCCACTTATTCAGGGATGCGAAAAATAATATTTGTATATTAGCTTTGGGTCAAATTTTATCCCAAAAGGGCGCATATCCCTTTTGACCCAATTTAAAAACAAATTCAACAATTATATTGTTTTGTTAACCATATATATTATATCTTATGGATTTGTTTATTTTTTTTAAACAAATATGTATTTTTATGGATATTTATCCATATTTTATCCATTTTTTATGGATCTTATCTGATTTAATCGAGATCAAATAATTGTAAATCCCTTTGTATTCGGAAGTGGATTTGGTATCCTTGGGCTATATAAACATTGTTATTTGGCCATGGGAAGGAGGGAAAAATGCATTGGAAAATGTATTTAAGGTTTTTGGAGAGTGAAAGGTATAATGCCATTATGCCTCTATAAAGGATTTTTGTAAGATTTACTCATTTTATAAGAGGATTTTTAGCCACTCTTGGGAGATTTTGGAGAGTGAGAGGACTTGATTTTTGAAGCCTAAGTCTCTTTGTAACAGTTTTTAAGAAATAATTTTGTACATGTTCAATCATTTTGAATACTAATAACATCAGTCCTCATTGGAGTTGGACCCATAGACGTAGTCCATCAGGGACGAACTCCTTTATCATACACTGTCCACATTCTTATGTTTTGCATTATTTTTGCATTTATTTTCTTTCTGTTATTTTCAATCCTTTGATAATATTGTTATTTAAATCCTTTTTACAAGTTAAATGGTTTAAGAATTCACATGAAAATTCAAGATTTAGTAGATCCTGTCACTTTTGGATCAACCTCCTTAGTTTTAACAACTATAAATAATGAAAATTCCTATCCTTTATAGAATCCAAGAGAAACAAATCATGCTCCAACATCTTGTCTGGAAATGAAAATGAATAATCACTTTTAAAGGAAAACCAAGCCTTTAAAACTATCTACTCAAAATAATCTATCAATGGTTCATATTAATAGTGATATCACCATATATTGTTTAGAAAACCAATCACATTATGCATCCTTCAAAGTCTTGATTTCATGAGTTATCTCTAGTCTAAGTGAAGTGTATGTCCTTATAAGAGTATCACTCTTGGATTTCAGAAAAAAATATTAGCTAGTCCAATTGTACAAATTATTTATTCTTCTTTCTCTCGTTCAGATTTAAGTTCAATGGTATTAACCCCCACTTCAATACTTTTACAATAGTGTGTCTGTTGTTATTTTATCTCCTCAACCTGCTTTGTGGTATTTGAAACATATGAATTGACCACTATAATGTCACCATTTAGCTTGCCAAAAGTTCCAAGTTTTATTGGAGTGATTGTGTCCCATGTGCATGCCACACTAGTAGACATTTTCATATTTCTAGCATTCTTTCTTCATTAGTTGGTGCTTTGTATGATAAAATGCTATGCCTAATCATGGTTTTATCTATGGTCCTTTGAGATGAGGAAACATAGCAGGTTATATCTATTTCCCATTCCTCTTCTCTACTCTTTCTCTCTAAGAAGCTACCTAAATGGAGGATAATCCATAACAACAAATTGGCTAGGAACAATGGCCTCCAATATTTGGTATTTGTTCCCATAGAGGAAGTGATGAGAGACTAGTTGAGACTAGCCACCATTATCAAGGAACTCAGTATGGAGTTCAGTGTATATTTGATCAATTTTCGTCTCATATATTCTTATTCCTCCATGACCATGGGAATGGGCATGGCCACCCATGAGTCAATTTCCCTTCCTTTTCCTTGTCTCACATATTCCTGACTTCGACAGTGCCACAAATTCATGAATTTAAGTAAAGGTACATTTTTTAATTTAGCAAGGTAGAGGGGTAAGCTATTGTCTCTGAGTTTGTTCCTAAATTCTTGTGATATCTATTGAAATAGTAAGGAAAAAGTACAAGATATACCTCTTCTTTTATTTAGCACCTTAACAAACATGAATATCCCAATATCTCCTGCTCATGCACTCCGAGAATTCCACTTCAATCCACTAAATGCATAAAAGGTAGAAACTACTTAAGTGTAGTAGTTTCAATTTGCTGGAATAGAGGGATTCATTAAAAATGGTTACCGATGGAAGGAAGATATGGGCGTGATAGAAAGTACTTCCTCCAATGTGAATTTACTATCTTAGGTGTCTCCTCTCTTTAATACACCAAGAATAAATAATTTATTGTTAATTTATGCTAAGATATTTTATTTATTATTTTAAATATTTTTGGTAGAAAGTAAAAAATAAAACAATTGTAATGAATTATTCTTTTTTTAATAAAAGATACTGAAGGGGACATAAATGGAATAGCTGTTGAAGAGTGTTTTCTGACCCACAAGAGGAAAATACAATTGGTTGTAGCTACTGAGTGAGAACTCGAGGTATAGAAGGCATCATCCCGAAAATAAGGCCACAACTCTTTGTTGAGTGCTAAAGAGAAGGAGGCTCATAAATGCCCAAGTCCTAGGAAAAATACTATATAATAGAATGTCCAATAGAAAGCAGGAGGCTGGCATTGGATGGGGTTTGAATCTCATAATGCAAAAGATGGTGCATTAAGTGGATTTTTCTCTTTTGGTTCAACGAACAAGCTCGGGGGTTCTGGAGAAAGTGATTTGGTTGCTCTAGGAGTTGGTTGGGAGGAACGACTATTCCATTCCTGTTTTCCCAGTAGTGGTGCCAGGTTCTTGTTCTGTTGCTTATTATTAAATCTAGTTACAGTAGGATGTGTATTCTAACTTGAACTGTAGCTATATTCTCTAGGAATAAATGTTTATGCATATGTATAGGACAATTATCTACTATGATATCAAATCTAAATCCTGGTTTCTGTATTTATTTCTCCCTGTAAAATGCTAGTTTAAATCCTCAATGCATCTAAGATCAGGCATCCATACCCAAATCAAATATTTCTAGTAATGGGTATTATTGTAATAATTAGTATTTTATGCACATAATCACTTAGATCTAGTTATCGTTGTTCTGTTATGGTTTCGAATCTCAACATTCGTTTCTTTTAAATTATTTACATGTATGCAAATTTTTTCTTAGCTAAACTATTCTCATAATGTATTATATAATAGATCTAGTTAATTTACGATCAAGGTAATTAGGGATAAGATTCTCTACTTATTATAACAAAATTCCAAACAGAGCATAGAAATAATTAAGATCGAATATTACAGTCAATTAATTCTCTGTGTAAAACTAATAATATGAAATTCTATAAGATGGATGGTTCCCCTATCAAGTTATGAGTCACAACTTTCTACGAATTTATAATTTGTTAAATTAAACCTCATCTCATAAACCCCTGTACAAATAGAGAATGGTCATATCGGGATATTTGGGATCATTTTTAAATATCTATGGATATTCTAGTCATGGAAATCAATGATTATAACTTACTCAACTAATCAATTAAGGATCTGCGAATATTCGACCAAATATTACACTAATAGTCCAACGCCAGAATTTAAGGTAACTGTTATAATATCCATTATAGTTTTAAATCAAGATGACTGGTAATAAGCCATCCTAGGTGGTTGTCAAGTTTTTATTAAGTATAGTAACCATATCTAAAAAAAATCATACTAAACAGTTTCAAAATTACATTTTTTTAACAAACAAACATCTAAGTGTGGAAAACGGATTGCGGAAGAATTATTTTGAAAAAGTTGAAGGAAACCCACAATCCATAATCTGCAATTGTGGAAGGAAATTTCTAAAAAGTTAAAGCTCAATTCGTAATCTACAATTGCGGAAGGAAACTTATAATAATTTAGAAATACAAACCGCAATCAGCAATTGCGGAACGATAAATGCGGAAGGAAAATTCTAATAAGTTAAAAAAGCAACCCACAATCTACAATCCACAATTGCGGAAGGATAAATGAGGAAGGAAAATTCTAATAATTTAAAATTGCAACCCGCAATCTACAATCCACAATTGTAGAAGTATTATTGTGGAAGACTATTTATGAAAAAAGTTTAAAGGCGACCCGTAATCCACAATTTGCAATTAGGGAAGGGTCATTGCGGAAGGTTATTCACGGAAGGTTAATTTGAAAATAAATAAAGGCAGCCCATAATTCGCAATACACATTTGTAAAAGGATTGTTGCAGAAGGCTAACTTGTAGAATGATCATTGCAGAAGAATCATTGCGGAAGAATCATTGCAGAAGGCTAGCATGGAGAATGATAATTGCGGAAGGATCATTGTTGAAGGATAACTTGCGGGTGGATCAGTGTGGAAGGGTAACTGGTGGAATGATCATTGCAGAAAGATAACTCCAGAAAGAATAATAAACTTAGAAAATCAGGATGAAACAGAAAAATGAATTGGAACTTGATTTTTCAGAGATGGGTTCAAAGATTTAGGAAAGATTGAACAATAAAGTAAAGTCAAAATGGGGAAATAAACCTTCAAAGTTTAATAATTCCATGTTACATTTAATGGAAGAACACCTGATGATTTTGTCTCCTTACCAAACGTCAACTTTGCACAACCGATCATGTAGCAGTAAAGTATGTTTATTAACAGAAAAAAAACTTTGACATATGCCTTTATCAGCATGAAGGGATTTTTAATGATGTGTCTTTAGATATATGTTATATCAGAATTTTTTTTCTATTTATATATTTTTTTGGTAGGTGACAGAATGGTATCATAGCATAGTTGCATCACTAGGCTTGAACTGGCTCAACACTAAAACATCTAAAGAAACCAGAAAACTAACTTTATTTTATTTTTTGGTTTGATTCTCTTACAAAACATGAAGAGAAGAATAAATTTATTTTGCAGGAAAAATATGGCCGATATAGGGATGTCCTCGGAAGAAGAATCCTAACCTAGAAACCTTGTGAATAATGAAGAGGATAATATAAGGGAGGGTGAAAATGGGTAAACCTAAATGAAATTCAAGACAATAAATATAAATTGTAGAAAATTATTAAAGAACTAAGGTTTGAGTTAAAAATAGTTAAGGAGAGTAATGAACGAATCCTGAAGGCTCAAGAGGAGCTGAATAATATTTTACTAGCTAAAATACATAATGATGAAAAAGAGAAAAATAGAGAATCTGAACATAAAATTCCAAAAACTACACCTTACAAACGGAAGGGAAAGAAACTAGAATTTTCCAGCCATAGGGCTAAAAATTCTAGTGAGGAATCAGTTAAACACCACATAGGAAAACAACAAGATTCCAGTGAAAGCAGTGATGATAATAAAAAGGAAAATTACTAAAAACCATATGAAGAAATACCTGGGGAATTTAAAAATATTAAACCACCAATGTTTAACGGTGAAATTGAAAAAGGAGAAGAGGCAGAAGCCCGACTGTCAGGGATGAAGAAATACTTCCAAATCTATAATTACCCAACGAACTAAAAGCTAAAATGGACATATATAATTTAACTGGAAAAGAGGATATATGGTGGAAGGATATAAAGAAAGTAAAAGAAATAAAGGAAATATACGTAACCTAGAAAACTTTTAAAAAACATTTTAAAAGAAAATACCTCCCAAAAGAGTACTAGAAAGAGAAGGCCAAGGAATTTTATGAGTTAAGGCTAGGAGCCATGACCATGAAAGATATCTGTAGTGAATTCCTACATCTGCTTTGTTACATACCATATATAGTATATGAAATACCTAGGATACAATGCTTCCTGAGATGTTTGCATATCATGTTGAAGGAGCGGATTGAGTATGACAATCCGAAGATGATGGAAGAAGAAATGAAAAAAGAAAATTTATGTTAAGACCAGAATAAAAATAAAAGAGAAAGTGTACCAATTTGGATAAACTGTACTAAAAGACAAGATAAAGTGTACTAAAAGACAAGATAAATTTGATCCAAGAAAAAATAATAATACATTTCAAAAAAATAAAGGGATAATTACAAAGGCTATCAAGGCAGTAACCATTAAAACATTTATCCACAGAACCCTGCAGCAAAATAAAGAGAACATCCCACTACTTTTAATAAGAACACTACATAGAGGGAACCCTTAAAATGTTGGGAATGTGACGGGCCACATTATTTTAAAGATTATACTGTAAGAAAGAAAAACTTTAATGTTCACTCATTCTAGGAAGTTGTTATAGTTGAAGACACGGTGAGGAGTATGCCCTGAATCAGCATTGTTTTGGAGAATCGACAAGTAGACCATTGAACTTCAATGGTCAAGATAGAAGGTATGATAAAAAGTCAACCCATTTACATACTAATTGATCCATGTTTAAGCTTGAGTTATGTATCACCTAGGATTGTTGAAATGTGTAAATTAGTACCAGAAAAATTTGATAAGTCATGGATGGTAAAGTTAGCCATAGGTACTAAACGTAAAGTCACTAGTTATGTTGAAGGTCATCAAATATTAATGAATGATTTCAATACGCATGTTGATCTGAATATTTTACCATTAGGTTCCTATGATATGTTGATAGGAATGGGTTGGATAGAAAAACATAGAGTAATGCTGAATTGTTTTAAAAAAAACTTTACATGCACAGATGATACTAGAAACACATGATTAAAGTGAAAGGAATTCCCATAAAAGTTACAATTAGAGAGATCTCTTCTCTACAAATGAAAGGATATGTATAGAAGGGATGTAAAGTATTTGATGTTTATGTAATGAATGATAAAGATAATGATAATAAAATTAAAATAGAAGATATACCTATCTTAAAGGATTTTAAAGACATCGTTCCAGAAGAAGTCCATGGACTACCTCCGAAAAGAGTCATAGACTTCACAATTGATTTGATACTCGGAGAGGTACCAACATAGAAATATCCTTAACAAATGAAATAATAGAGATTACATAACTCATATCACAATTACAAGAATTAATGGACAATAAGTATATTCGACCTAGTGTTTCCCCTTGGGGAGCACCGATCTTATTTGTGAAGAAGAAATATGGAACTTTAAGATTTTGTATAGACTATCGACAACTAAATAAAATGACTGTTAAAAATTGGTATCCTTTACCCTGAATAGACGATCTGTTCAATCAATTCTGAATGGGGCAATAATATTTTCTAAAATTGGTTTAAGGTTTGGATACAATCAAATGCAGATTAAGGATGAAGACATCTTTAATACTACTTTTAGGACTTTTTATGGTCATTACAAATTTGTCGTAATTTCTTTTGGGTTAAAAAATGCACCTGCAGCCTTTATGTGCTTAATGAATAACATTCTAAGTAACTATCTGGATAAGTTTGTAATTGTCTTCATCAACGACATCCTGAATTACTCAAACAATAAACAAGAACATGATGAACATCTAAATATAGTTTTACAAGTATTAAGAGAACAACAACTATATGCTAAGTTTAGCAAACACAACTTCTTTAAGGACATGATTCAATATCTAGGACATGTAGTATCCAAGGATGGAATCTCTATTGACCTCGACAAAATTGAGGCTACCATTGAATGGCTTGTTCCTAAAAATATAGCAGACATAAGATTGTTCATTGGGATTGTTAACCCAAAAATCCCCCACTTAGTTCTCAATGGACTACACCACCCAAGGACACCATCTCACAACTCTCATATCACTCCATCAGACCTTCCATTAGACCCCCACACCTCCAAAAGAGCCCAAGGATGAAGAAAAGGGCTAAAAATCCCAAAAAGGAGCCCAAAGTAGCCCCCTAGGAGCTAAAGCCCTAAAAAAGGGGCTAAAACCCTAAAAGGGGTTAAAGTTGGGGTGGAAGGGGCTAAAATCCCAAAAAAGGGGCTAAAGTCCTGACCAAGGGCTTAAAACCCTAAAACTCCTTGGAAAAGCTATAAAAGGAGGGAGGGGTGTCACTCTCAAAAAGACTTATCCCATTGCCTATTGTTACGCTGCCTGTGGATGCTTTGAGACCTTTGCCTCTCGAACCACCCACACTCCCTCTCCTCCATCTCCATTCCCATTGAGCCATTACTGCCCAACCAAGAGAGAGGTGCTCCCATGAGCTAGGGCATGGTCACCCATTTCCACCCAAGAGAAGGTATACCCAATGGTTTATTTATGTTTCTTAGTTGCTTAATGTTATTTGCTTTCTAAGTTTGTTTCCTAGTTGCAGGTTTTGTTATTAACATTGTTTTGCAGGTTTTCCATTGTAGCTTAGTTTTATTTGCAGGTTTTAAGGAGGAAAAACCCTAACCCATTTTCTGTAGAGGGGTTCACCAATGCTTCAACTTCTTCTTTCTGTTCTAGCTTATAGTTTATCTTAGCTTTAGTTTTCTATTCTTAGTTCTTA
Source organism: Pseudotsuga menziesii (assembly GCA_001517045.1). Lineage (NCBI taxonomy): Eukaryota > Viridiplantae > Streptophyta > Pinopsida > Pinales > Pinaceae > Pseudotsuga > Pseudotsuga menziesii. The sequence goes on from LPNX010585979.1 coordinate 186,055, forward strand.
GATTAGCTTACTTTTCTGTTATTTCCATTTCTGTTTCGTTTTTTCTGCATTTACCATTAGCAGGAACCTACCCTTCTGTCCTATAGACTGAAGGGATCCATTCATGCCCCTATAGCAGGGAGAAATCCTTGCTATATAACTGGCAACCATACTAGGTCGATCCCACAGGATCCCTGGACAAAACTTTTTATTTTCAAGTTTTTAAAATTTTTGCCCTAGTTTTTCAGAAATTTTATGTTAAATCTGTCTTAAATCCTATTTATTTCCTATTTTAGTTACTGTCGAATCCTTTGCTAGGTAGAACCAAGTCAGCTTGACCCTAGTACCAGTTACTGTCGGCAAGATCTAACTCTGTCTCACCAAAAAACCCCATTCCAGAGCAGGGCAATTATATTGGGGAAAAAGGTGAGACTAGGGTGCACTTAATGGGAAAACAGGTGTGCCCAGGGCGCACTTAATCCCCCGATAAGTGCAACTTCAGCCCATAAAATTAGGTTGCGGTTGTTTTTGCATTCTGTGTGACCCCCTCACTCATTGAGCTACATGGACATCGATGTGCAAGAATTGCTAAGTCTATCAGATGGGTTGGCTCACAGACAAGAATATTACCTACTTTTGATGGCTTGATAGACCCAGAATATTTTATTGTACAATTCTCAGAGCAAGTACCAGATTCACAGAAAATGGAGACTCTAGATTCAGTATTCAGAGCCACTGCTGCCAGATGGTGGAATGGTCATAAAAAGTATATTCATAGTTGGAGAGCTTGTCAAACGTTTCTTCTCCTAAGATTCATGGATCAACCTCAGGAGGTACGAAGTAGATTTAATGGTAAGACTATCCCTCAGGAACATTTGGAGCAGTGTTATGAAGCATGGAAGCATGTACCTTATGAAGAATGGGTACATATGTTTGTACACACTCTGGAACTTGTAGCAAAGAACTGGTATGCGCAGGTGGAGCTTCACCATGGTACTGTAAGTTGGGTTAGCCTTGTTGATAGTTTTGTGCTCACATTTTCTATTACTGAGGTTTTCCCTACTTTAGACATAGCTATTAGGTTGATCCATACTACGGTGTTTGATGATAAAGAAATAGCCGAGTACCAACCTGATTGGAAGGAACAAGAAGCTAATGTAGTAGAATTCTATAACCTCGCCATTGATGAAGATGATGACCCTTGCAACATTAATATTCCTGAGTCAAAAGGACATTGCAAAGTACATGGACCAGCAGTCGAATCACCTGAAGTAACTCAGCCCTTGAAGACAAGGAAAGTAAACATTGGATCAGAAGAAATGCCTAAGTACGCTACCATTGGAGATTATTGGGACGAAGAAATGGTGAGCAAAGTGACTGAACTCCACCATGAGTATCAGGACTTATTTCCGACAAAGTTCTCAGAAATGAAAGGTATCCTTGGTGATATAGGAGTGATAAAAATACATTTGAAAGCTGATGCGAAGCCCATGAAGCAGCGCCCTTATAGGATGAACCCTAAGTATAAATAAAAAGTCAGGATGGAGCTAGATAAGATGCTCGCTGCAGGAATCATTGAGCCTGTCGAAGAGTCCGAATGGGTCAGCCCTATGGTGGTACAAGAAAAGAAGACCAAGGGAGAAATCAAAATCTGTGTTGATCTGAGGAAGCTGAATGATGCCTGTTTACATGATCCCTTTCCTACTCCCTTTACAGATGAATTTTTAGACAATGTCGGAGGTCAAAAGGTGTATTATTTCACTGATGGATTTTTAGGTTACCATCAGATTAGAATTGCTCCAGAGGATTGACATAAAACAACCTTCGCTACAGAAATGGGATCTTTTCAGTATATTGTTATGCCCTTTGGATTGAAGAATGCACCTGCTATGTTTTCCAGAGTAGTCATATCTGCATTTAAGGAATTTATTCATAAGTTCTTGGAAGTTTACTTTGATGATTGGACTATCTTTGGTTTATTGAAAGATCATATAGCCAGTTTAAGACTTATGTTGGACAAGTGTAGACAGCATCAGATTTCATTGAACTTGAAGAAGTGTCTCTTTTTTGCACCTTTTGGAATTCTGCTACGTCACATTGTATGCAAGCAAGGATTGATGGTGGATCCTGCGAAGATAGCCATTATTGTGAACTTGCCACCTCCGAAGTCTGTTAAGCAACTTCACACTACGCTTGGTCATACTGGATTTTACAGGAAATTCATTAAAGGATATGCTCAGATTACAGGCCCTATGGAAAAGAAATTGAAGAAAGATATTAAGTTTGAGTGGACACCTAAATGTCAGGAAAGCTTGGATATTTTGAAAGAAAAGATGGTAACTGCCCCTATCTTAGTCTTCCCTGACTGGAGTAAGGAGCTTCATGTTCATGTCGATGTATCTTCCATTGCTTTAGGTATAGTATTGTCTTAGTCAGGTGAAGGTAATATTGATCACCCTATTGCTTTTGCAAGTAGAAAATTGTCCATAGTAGAAAATAATTAGACTACGACAGAACGAGAAGGTCTAGCTATGGTTTATGCCTTGCGGAAATTTCGACATTATTTGTTAGGATCTCATTTTAAGATGTTCACTGACCATTCTGCTTTGAAGTATTTGGTTAACAAGCCTGTGTTAGGTGGAAGGATATGTAGATGGCTGATTTTGTTTCAGGAGTATGACTTTGAGATTATAGTTAAGCTAGGAAGACTTAACCTGGGGCCTAACCACTTGTCGAGGCTCGATTTAGGAGAAGAGCCCACTAGTTTGGACGAAGGTCTTCCTGATGCCCAGTTGTTTGCCATCCAGATGGTTGATGACTATTTTTAGGATATTGTTCAGTACTTGTCTATAGGTTTTGCACCCTCTGACATGACAACACAGCAGAAGAAGTAGCTGGTGGTTAGAGCAGCTGACTTTACATTGATAGCAGGACAGCTATATAAGATGGGACCAGATGAAATACTGCGCAGATATGTCCCGGAGCATGAAAATCCGTTGATTTTGGCTAAGGCACATTCTGGAGCAGCGGGAGGTCATTATGTAGGAAAAGCTATGGCATAGAAGATTCTGACAGCTGGATTGTGGTGGCCTACGATTCATAAGGATGCAAGAGAGTATTGCCACAGCTATGATATCTGTCAGAGGATAGGCAAACCATCCAGGAGGGATGAGATGCCTCTGGTTCCACAGGTAACTTTACAAGCATTTGACAAATGGGCTATTAATTTTGTTGGACCAATCAATCCCCCTACAAAGAAATCTGGAGCAAGATACATTATTACAGCAACTGATTACCTTACTCTTTGGGATGAAGCTCAACCAGTCAAGGACTGTAGCACTGCTACAGCTGTGAAGTTCATATTTGATAATATCTTATCAAGGTTTGGGTGTCTTAGAATTCTTATGAGTGATCAAGGATCACATTTTCTGAATAAGACTATTGAAGCATTGACCAAATAATTTCAAGTATATCATCAGAAGAGTATTGCCTACCATCCTCAAGCAAATGGAACTGTCGAAGCCTTTAACAAGATTCTTGAGCATGATCTGACGAAGGTTTGCAATGTTAACAAAAATGATTGGGATCTTAGAATTCCAACAATATTATGGGTTTATAGAACCACTTGCAAGAAGTTGACAGGCCACACACCTTTTAGGCTGGTATATGGACAAGAAGCAGTTATTCCCATGGAGTACATTGTTCCTAGCCTCAGAATATCTGCCTTCATAGAGATGGATGATCCAGCCGTGTTGAATGAAAGGCTAGTGAAGATACTGGAACTAGAAGAAGACAGATTCATTGCAGTTTCCAACAGCAAGTACAGAAAGCTAGAGAAGAAGTATGGCATGATAGACACATTAGGAAGAAGCATTTTCAGAATGGTGATGTTGTGCTCTTGTACGACAGTAAATTCATGAAGTTCCTAGGTAAGTTCAAGACACATTGGAAAGGACCATACATAGTTCAGAACATTACCGATAGTGGTGCAGTTTAGTTAGCTAAATTGAATGGAGAAATTTTTCCCTCCATGGTGAATGGAAGTAGATTAAAGAAGTACAGGGATGGGCCTCTACCCCTTGATCAGAATTAATAGCAAGAAGAAGAGTCTAAGTACCAAGAATAGTTGAAATTGGGTACTAGACTATAATGAAGCTGTTCTCAGAGAGCTTCGGCAGATTGTTTGAAAATTTACGAAGTGTCGAAGATTGTGGAAGAAATTCTGTTGTGGGTCGAAGTTTGAAGTTCTGTCGAAGGTCCTTATTGTGGTGAAGCCAAAGTTAGTGGTTGTGCCAAAGAAGAAAGGTGTGACAAAGCTTAAAATGTGATCATTGGAACAAATTAGATTTGGTGGCGCCGGTACATTAACTGCATTAACTGCCTGTAATGATGAGATTTTGGTCGAATCCATAGCCGTATTTGGGAAATCTAGAGCCGTTTGGACAAGATCTAATGCCACTCGGTCATATTTGGTGTCTTTAATGCATAGTTATGGCATATTTGGTCATTGGATCCTATAAGAAGACACCCAGGCCTGCGAATTTCGCATTACGCATTTTCTTGAGTTTCACAGTTGAGTCCATGTCAGCTGATCGCGCAGTCCAGCAATTGTTGAGATATTTCAGAAAGAGGGGTCTGCAGAACTTTATGAGGAACCCACCTGCATCTACACCTCATGAAGAGACTTCCCCAGTGCCGAATCAATCGATGCAGACACAATCTAACAGAAATAATTTTAAGGTAGAAGTTTGCTCTAAGCGAAACGAAGAAAGGCACAAACCATCAGGAAAGACACTGGAGGATCCTGTGATTTAGATGAATCCTCTTGGTTCGGCAGAGATCCCACCTGAAGATTTCAAATACTTCAGTGAGGATGAGAACGTTGCATCACGACGTCCACCATATCTCCCGCCTGTTCGACCAGGAGTCCAGCCACCTCGACGGATAGTCAAGTTCACATTACTCACCCCTTCGCTGCCACAGGGTGTGAAGTTGGTCGAAACGATGACAGGAAGATTAGATCGGCTCAAGTATGCAAACCACGATACGAATGATCATGAGAAGTTTCTGTAGTTCACACCTGGGAAATACTTGCACTCTGTCCATTATCCGGAGGTTGGAATGACATTCCTTGAAGTAAAACAGTGGGCTGTTGGCTTGGAGCAAGCTGGCTTGTTGAAGATGCTGAATGTCCCCCACTTTGGTTGCAGCCTGCAGGTTACCGCAGTGGTCAATTAGTTATTGGCGTTGGTGCATGATGGGCACCTATGGATAGGAAACCAGAAAATTGCTATTGACGGAGAGCTGATTTATAGGATTACAGGCTTGTTGAAGGAAGGGCCTGATCCTAGGATTGAATTTGTTGGAAAGCACGAAAATAGGAAGCTGGCACAACACATTAAGGACCACTTCAGTTTGAAAAAAGGAAATCAAGGGTATCAAACATCGACTATTCGGCACCAGAACATTCGCTTCTCCGCAGAGATCCTAGCATGCAAATTAATGCGTAAGTGCAGACCTAATGAAGTACCTGCCTCGATTGTCAGTATTGCTGTGAACTGTGCCAAAGGATACAGTTACAAATGGACAGAGTACATTGCTAGAGAATTCCTTGCAGATGTCCGCGATGCACAGGAGAAAGGTAGAGCCTTTAATTATTCATGGTTGTTAGTGCTTATTGAACTGGTAGGATGGAGAGAACCTACCGAGGCACAGTTTGTTGATGTGCCTCTAGAGATGCTTGGCACAGTAAGGTATGCATCTCTTTGGGTTTCACAGGATAAGGACTTGTAACAGATGACGAACTACGTGTTTGCCTACTATTCGTTGAATATTATAGTCGAGGTCCTGAAAACACCCCGTCTCCATAATGAGTTATTTTCTCAGTATAATGGAGTGGCCAAATTCAAGGCTGATGTGCATATTGTATTCATCCAGGCCCACGCAGATAACAAACATACATGGTGGAAGTTACCATACATGGTGAACCAGGAAGACATCCTCACAGTAGTTCAGTAGTGGCCGGCTGAATGGATGAAGGACACGGGAACAAGGCCCGACATACCAATCCCTCCAGTAATAGATGTGGGTGGAGGTCCTAGTCAGCCGCAATAGAATGACCCACTAGAAGAGAGTGAAGAACAAGATGAGTCATAGCAGAGCGAAGGTGACCGTGGTGGAGATGATAGAGCTGATGGAGAAGAAGAAGAGGAAAATGGTGAAGAAGAATAAGAATCAGTCAAGACCATTTCAGATCCTAATCGTCCAGATAAGTGCAAGTCCCCCAAAGTGGAGGAAGTTACTAAGCCTCGGCCCAGAAAGAAAACCAAGGCATCGAAGGGCAAGAGTATTGTCGAAGAACTCGCTTTGACGATTGAAGAGCTTGATTAGGCTCTGACGAAGTCCACAGAGGTATTATCCAGCAAATGGGAAGAGTTTGAAGCTAAACATCTTGATGTGCTCACTGGCGTAGCACAGGAAATTGCAGAACTTAAGGAGTTAGCGGAAAGAACAGCAACTGGCGCTGCAGCAAGCAGTGCCCCAGTAGGCGCATAGCCAAATACTAGATAATGGCCAGCCAGAAACAACAGAGGACAAGTACCAAGTGCAGCTCTTATAATACCTGACACAGCATCTCGATCGCAGGTAAGCATGATAGTTGAGATATATTACACTACGTTTTCTATGCCGGAGCTGCATTTTTGTCAATTGGCACTCATGAAGGAGATCCGAGAATGAGACAGCTACACACACATGCAGTTAGAGAATACCACGAAGCAGAGTGAGAGCCTCAAAGCATAGTTGAAAGAAGTTGAACAGAAGAAGAGGGAAACAGAAAACAAGCAGGCTACACTAGCGTGAGTGTTGGATGAGGCGTGTCGAAGTCTCCCTGACTTCGACATGTAGGCTGAAGAAGAACCAGAGCAAAGAATAGTCAAGCTGAAAGACTATGCACAATAGTCTAGAAGCTAGATAGAGAAGATGAAAGCAGAACATGAGGCCCAAATTGCAGAGCTTCAGCTTTGCCTCATTCCTGAGAGTCCACCAGAGGTCAGGGAATAGCGTCTCAGAGATATTCAGGCCTCAGCAATGAAGATCTCAGATCATGTAAGTAGTGCATCAAATCTTCTAGACAAAAGTGTCGAGGCCTGGGGAAACTTGCAGGACAACCCAGAAGTAGAAAAGTTGCAAGAAACCATCAAGCAGCGACAGACAGAGCTGGATGCAGTAAAAGCAGAAATTAAGGCATTGCCTCCTATGCAGAAGATGCTTAAGGTAAAGCATAGTAATGAGCTCCAGTGAGAAATTGAGTCTTGCAGAAGAAAATAAACACTGTTAGTGAGCTCTGTGCAGCCCCTCATTAACGAGGCCTTGGAGTTGAGCACTGCTGCGGACAACCAGCTCAAAGTTTTGAAGCAGTATGATGCGTTGGCATAGGAAAAGGACAACGATGCATCTACAGCAACATTGCAGGAGATAGTGGAGAAAGAGCAAGCAGCCGAAGATATAATGCGCAGCCTCAAGAAGCAATTTACTATCTTCGCCAACAAGGTTCTTACACCTGAAAAGCAGTAGAGTGTCCCGGGACAGGACACTAGTGAGTCTTAGGGGCCTGTTGGGGCTCGTACCTTGAAGGTCCTTAATTTTGGCAACTCCATGGTTTTGGTGTGAAGCTTGTAAGCGGAGTTGTGGTCCAAAATAATCTTAGGGGCTTTGGGGTTGGGTCGAAGCCCCTATTTTTGTAAATGTCCCATGGTTTTTAAGCCCATGGTATTGTAATAGTGCACTTGTATAAATAGGCACTTATGTAAAGGAGTCAAGTAGGCTTTTGTGTTATGATGATGATGTGATGCGAAGAAGCTAAGGTCTATTTTTGGGTTTAAGGTGAAGTCCCAGCTGAGTGCATGGATGACCTCTGCAGCTGAGTGCGTAGTTTTGAGTTGTTGAGAAGATCTGCAGCTGAGTGCGTAGATCAGAACTGTGTTGTTTTGTAAATTGTCGAATATAAACGTGGTTCTGTGGACATAGCCCCTACACTGGGGGTGAACCACGTATATCTTGTGTTGTGGTGGTTCTTTTTATTTTGTTCCTATTATTTTTTTATGCATTTGATAAGTAGATGAATAATAAAGTAAGATAAATTGCTAAGTATTAACTTCGTTGTGAATTCCCAGCTAAGGGTTAAGCAAGAAACTATATTTTTATCTAAACTACAAAGCTATTTAAGTGAATGTTGAAGCTCTGTATTGCATAATTATTCTTTGTTAAGGATAAAGGTACAGTAATATCCCTCTTTCTCCTCTAGAAACCTGATTCTGCGGCACCCCATAGCTGTTTTGGGTGATACTGCAACCTGTTCATAGGTTGTTGCTAGAAGGGCCAACACTGTGGGTCTGTTTGTTGGTGCGAAGATAAAAGCATAAGAACCCGGGTCTGCCCCATCTTCCCAACAACACCTAAAAATGTAAAGCCAAATCACAAGCAATCCAAGGGTAGGATATGTGAGCTCCCGAATGAAGCAGGTATCTCTCTCCTATGAGAGGCTTGAGACTCCCATACACAACAAGCAGAGGTTCATAACCAATTATAGTGGCCCTCAACTTCAATGAATATAGAAACTATGTTGTCCGACCCCTACCTGGCCAGGACACCTGCAGAATAACCTCTGCAAATACCCCCTCAATAACCTAGGTAATGCAACTAAGGTCACCTCGATATAATCAATGCTCAGGTGGACAGTCACTAGTCGGATTGATCGTATGGGAAGGGTAACAAAGCCTGAATCCTGAAAGCACAAATAGTACCCTAGGGTTGCACTATCCAATACCTCAAAGGCCCCCAGATATGAATACAATCCTAGAAATATCTTTGGTGCTAATCAATCACAATCATGGATCATCCCAATCATAATTGTTCACACTGCCTCATTCTTAACTCCCTTGTAAGAAGAGGATCCTGAGAAACACTAATTATATAAAGTATTTCACACTCTCACCTGGACAGACACCTAATTGTTTTGTTTAGTGGTCTTGGAGAATTAAATCACAATGAATTATTCCAAGACCCTAAAACCTAGTCTTGTTGGTGCACCCTAGCAAAGAAAAGAGTGTAATTCATTTTATTATGCGCTGATTTTAATTGGCTTTATTACTCAAAGGGTAAATGGTCATGCAACTAATGATGTTATGACACAACAAGAAGTAAAATGCACACCTAACAATCAATGCAAATGCACTGTGTTGAATGAAAAATATGGTATGCTACTACGTGAAGTGCAAATTTTTTCCTTCAAATGTATATGCAATCATTCCTATATGAAAACCTGACTAATATTCACCAAGCAAACCTAATGCAAGTACCATGCTAATGCAAAATTCAAAGAATGCATAACTATGCAAAAACCAAAATGTTTTTGTATTTTTAAATTAAATGAGATAAACAGAAAAAATATGACTCTACAACCACTCACAAACAGCATCCAAGCAAAGTACTAAGGAAAAAGAGACATATGCACTAATCTCAAAACAAACAATAGAAAATGAAATGACAAGAACATTTTCAAAAATCAAATAAAAAAGAGTCTCTGATCAGACACAGAGGGGAGATACAGGCTCCAGAAGCATCAAAGAAGACTCAACAATCATCCAAACTCACCCAGCAACACTTAATCTTCCAAAAAATAAAAAAAAATCAGGGCATATGCGACTATTCTCAGTAAACCTGAGTACATACACACCTATTCCAAGAAAACCCATGTGTACACGTGACTGTGAAAGAAAAACCCGCGTACAGGAAGAAACAGATAGAAAAATAAGGTAAATGGACAAACTGAGACAAAATTTACTTCTAAAAGACACTACTGGGGAATCATACCCCACTAACTGACACCTAAATAGAGAAATCAGATCAATAGAAGCACATTGAATGTCGAAAATCCCCAAAGAAAAACAACTAGGAACCTCCCCAGTACGTTCGCCAATTCTGTTATTGAGAAAACTTCCTATGGCTTGGGGTGTACCAAAATAGACAGAGAAAATGCAAAAATGAATCCCTTCCCAATATGTAGGAGAAATACAACGTCTAACACTAAAGGACCTTGAAACATACCTTATTCCGAACGGTTGAAGTAGATCCTCATTGAGCTTTTTCCAATCCCGCTTACTTTAGCAATTTACTCTCAACAATAGTAAACAAGCAAAGCATGCTATATATATAATATAGTGTTAGGCCTACTCTAGCACATATAATCAATAATGCATAAGCAATCAAACGCATCCATGGATTCAATATTCATTTAAATGCACATCATTGGATAGGAAAACATATTTCTATTAATAAAATCAGAGATTACATAAGTGACAACCTCTGTCTGTACGTCTGCGAACCGGAGAAACTGAGTCCTCCACCTGGGCTTCCACCACCTCAATCCTCCATCTCTCGATAGTAATCTCACAAGAAAAGGAAAGCTTGGGAAGAACACAAAGTGCTCCAAGGGACAAAGGGATGTAGACTCAAGTATAAGCAAGCTACGACAACAATGGACTATAGTTTTCTTGCTCTTCAATTCCTCCTCTTCAATGTATCCAAGGGGTTCCTTATATAGTGCTTCAATGGGGTAATGGAAGGTCAAATCTGAGCGATCTCGAGGCATATGGAAGGCCAAGAGACAAGTGACTCAGATCGACATCAAGGAAAACTCCAAAAAAAATGGACTTATGCACACATCTCGATGTACACAGGTTTAAGGGTAATATCCGCATATATACGTGAGAAAGGGATTAAAAGTTGCGTACAACAAATAATGGGTGTTTTTACGAATGATCTTGGAAACATAAAAGGTACAAAAATAGTTATTAATTCTTGCACATGATCTAGGAACTAGGAATCAAAATCATCAAAGAATTATTAACAAAATACTCATGAATTGGAAATAACTGGAATACCAAATAGGTTTCCTCTCTGTATAATATATAAACAATAAAGGATTACAATTTCCATGCATAGAAATAGCTTAACTCCATGAAGAATTCAAATACCTAAGGGACAATTCGAATTCAGTGAGTGAGTCTAGCTTAACTGACTCTTTGCCATGCAATCTCACTCAGTTAACCACTTGACCAAAACCCTAACTGAAGTTGGAGTGCAATAAATGACTAAATCTCAATTGAAGGAGATCAAACACATGTCATAGCAATCCAATCATCAAGTGCTAGTACTGCATGACTCCAATAAACCCTGATGAGGTTAACTGAAGCTGAACTGACCATCAGAAGTTGGTGAAGGCACCTTGTTAACTCCAGTTCATTAAATAATAATAAAATAATCATTAAATAATAACTAAATAATATATTTAATGAATGGAGGCGCCTTAAGTGACTGTAACTGACTTGTTGAACTGAAAGTAACAACCAGTTAGCAATTGGGTGCATTAATATCACTCAGATCACCCCTGGAGTGCTCCAGTTAGCCTCCTTGACTGTAGGAGAAGGCTAAGTTAGCCTCCTTGACTGTAGGTAGGCATGGGAGTGACTGGGATGATGGTAATTAATGCTCCACTGATGTCAATTAAACTTAGGATAGTGGTTTAACTAGGCCAATTTGACCGAAAGAGTGTGTATGATGGTAGATGTCTCCAACACCCCCCCTTAAGCTATACTCAGGAAGAGTTAGAAAATGCTAGGGCCCTGGAAACAAAGGCCATAGGTCACCCTGTACAATAAAGTAACTGCTTAATATAACCAAGGAAATGGGAAAAACCTCATGGGAAAAATACCCCCCCTCAAACTAAGCAGTAAATCAAGAATTGGTTCTTCTATGCAGCAGCATCCTGAGACTGTGCATGTGAACCTCTGAATCCAAACTAAATGAATATGTCTGGAGGAATCTTTCACTTTGGAAGAAAAACAATGCACTCAACTGAATCAGAAATATAAACAGCTGCACGGTGAAAACTGGACCCATGTAGAGCAACTAAAATCATCTGAAGAGATAGCAAAGGTTCTTGAGGATTCAAACCATGTGTGGAACACTCAAGAAACTGATATGTTGTAGCCTTGAACAGAAAACCATGAGTGGTAAAATCAGCCCCAAATCTTAGGAGCAAGTGTCCAAGCGGATGCAGAATGTCTTCCTCTTTACTAGTTCTGTGAGGAGATGAGCTTGTGACCAAAGGTAGAGAATCCCTGGGACTCTGGAGAGTGAATTATTGAGATCCATAATCTTATATAGATCCTAAAATATCTAATGAATCACAAAATAAAATATCAGCAACCTCATAAGAGGAAACTAACACCAAATCCCCAGCAGCAAAATTGAAGAAGAATTGCGGTACTTGATTTTTCACACCGGAATTGGTGAGAGCAGCTACAAGCATGACTGAAAGCTCTTGGATTTTAAAATATGAACCAAATAATATCATATCAGAATGTAAATAAGATCTAAATAATTTCACAACAGATCCAAATCTATGAAATGAAATCAAATCCCCAGCAGCAGTTTTGTAGGAGTCTTGCGGTACTTGTTTCTTCACACCATTGATGAGAACAGCTACAAGCAATACTGAAGGTTTATGAACCTGAAAATTTGAACCAAGAAATATCAGATAAGATCCAAATAAGATCATATCAGATCCAATAAGTTTCATATTAGATCCAAAAGTATGGTCAACCAAGACGGTGGATGCACAGTTTTCTTCTTCTTCAAAATTCTGAATTTTGGTGCATGCAATCCTGCAGTATTTTGCTGGAAGATCTAGATCATGGGGAGCAAATGTGTCACTCTTATAATATAATATTTCTTCCAAAATATCCAAGTTTTTACATATTTTCACACCAGCAGCAACATTGGAGGGAGAAAAATCAAATTTCTCTTCACTTTCGGAAGCAATTACTGGTAAATTTTGCACAGAATTCAAAGGAAAATCACCGGTGAATGTTTGCATGGAAGTGTAGCAGCATTTTTCTTCAATATCAGAGATTTGAATGTCTTCTTTTGTTTCAGCAATATTAGAAGATGATATATCAGAGATCTCATGAACTTCCGGAGCATCAGGAGAAGGAGTCACTTCATGGAGACTTTCTTCAATTCGAATTGAATGTGTAGAAGATTCTGCTTCATCTTCATCTTGAACAACTTCATCAGAGAGAGTAGAGGCTAATAATTTTGATTGAAGAACTCTTGTGGTGCTGGCTGTAATTTCCAAGTACTATTATGATCCTCATTGTGCTTGCCATAGGTTCTGTCCAATTTTGTCCAGAGATCCTTTGGGTATTCAATAGAACCAACAAAAAAGTACAAGCTATCAGAAAGGGCCAGACATATTGCTCCAAAAGCTCTGTCACCGTCATTTACCCAGTCATTCTCATTCTCATAAGTCTCTCTTCCAATTCCAATAGACACCTCATAGAGACCTCGTCTCTTGAGATATGCGATCATCTTCAACTTCCATTCCGAATAGCTTGTGAATGGGGTGAGAGGAGGGATTGATGAGCCCATTCGAAGTTGTACCTATTAAGACATGCAAATCAAAACAAAAGGGGCACCGTAAGGTTAGACAGCCTGCACATTTTAGGCTTTCATCACACCCAGCATAGTCAATCAAGCAAGCGTGATCAACAAGTTCTTTACTTGGGATATTGAGTGGTAAGCCTTGGATTCTGGTGCAGTGCTGGAATTTTGAGCTATTGCTCACTTCTCATGAAGAAATCTGTCAAAAATATTGTTCTTGAGAGATTGTTCTTCGTCTCGCCATAAGCTCTGATACCATATTAATTCTTGCACATGATCTAGGAACTAGGAATCAAAATCATCAAAGAATTATTAACAAAATACTCATGAATTGGAAATAACTAGAATACCAAATAGGTTTCCTCTCTGTATATTATATAAACAATAAAGGATTACAATTTCCATGCATAGCAATAGCTTAACTCCATGAAGAATTCAAATACCTAAGGGACAATTCGAATTCAGTGAGTGAGTCTAGCTTAACTGACTCTTTGCCATGCAATCTCACTCAGTTAACCACTTGACCAAAACCCTAATTGACTCACCAAACCCTAACTGAAGTTTGAATGCAATAAATGACTGAATCTCAACTGAAGGAGATCAAACACATGTCATAGCAATCCAATCATCAAGTGCTAGTACTGCATGACTCCAATAAACCCTGATGAGGTTAACTGAAGCTGAACTGACCATCAGAAGTTGGTGAAGGCACCTTGTTAACTCCAGTTCATTAAATAATAATAAAATAATCATTAAATAATCATTAAATAATATATTTAATGAATGGAGGTGCCTTAACTGACTGTAACTGACTTGTTGAACTGAAAGTAACAACCATTTAGCAATTGGGTGCATTAATATCACTCAGATCACCCCTGGAGTGCTCCAGTTAGCCTCCTTGACTGTAGGAGAAGGCTAAGTTAGCCTCCTTGACTATAGGTAGGCCTGGGAGTGACTGGGATGATGGTAATTAATTCTCCACTGATGTCAATTAAACTTAGGATAGTGGTTTAACTAGGCCAATTTGACCGAAAGAGTGTGTATGATGGTAGATGTCTCCAACAATAGTCCATGGGGTCCAAAGAGTCTGGAGAGGGACAGAGAAGGCTATAAAAGTGTGATCAACCATGTGTGGTAAAATTAGTTGTAACACTTATAAAGAATAAAGAAGACTAAATAATTATTAAGCTAGAAAATAAAAATTTATTATCACACTGACCTACTTAAAAATTAACTAAACCAACACTACATGAAAAAGTAAGTACTAAAATGTAAACACAAATACAAATGCAGAGAATGAGTATTGAAAATGGAATAGTAATTACTTCAAAATAACAAATGTGAAATTTGGACGTAACGGTGCTAACGCAAAAACTTATTTAAAGAACTAATTTAAACATTCTGGGTTTAAATTTACTCATTTACCTAGGAATGCTTACTCTTCCATGAAATCAATGCTTTGAAACTTCTTATTTAGAGAAGATATTTAATCTATTCAGACCTCATCTTATCATTTGTAAATGAAATTCTGCAACACAATCTTCCGCTATATAAAAAGGAAAATTACGTTATGCTATTTGTAGTGAAGTGATGATTATTCTCTCTATTCTACTTTCAATAATTTTAAACATGAAAAATAGAGTGCTCAGGGAAACTCTCAGAATGAGGTCTAGATTTGATGTTAAACTTGGTCTTGGTAAGTAGTATGCAATTACAAGACAAACCGTTAGATTTCTTGAAAATTAAAAATATTCTATTATGATATACAGAGGTTAAAACCTAACTGGAAGTAATATGCACATAACTACTAAATGATGCTTCTAAATGTTGGAAACAAAATGAGGGTCTAAATACCTACTAAGAAATCCCATCCATAGGATTTAGCTCAACTAATAGTTAAGCACAATAATTCAATTTTGATGTGAAGTATACCCTATACTTGAATAAAGTATTATGCTTTAACCTCAGTTAGATTTTATCTATACCCTTGGATAAATGAATCAACAACCCTAAGGTACTATCATAACAAGTCAACACATAACACTAGCTAAGATAACAAATCCTAAGTATTGAAATAATGTTGATCTATTTAAAACATGAAAATTTAGACTTCCTATTAGAATGCTTGATACCAATCCCAAATGAGTGATAGTGTATGATACCTACAAGTCACAAACATAATCTATTATGCAAAAGATAAAGGAATCAAGATGTTTATTATAAGCATACATCTAATGCACCAATTTAACTAAGTGATAATTTCTTATATAATAAACACCAATCAAACAACCCAACATTGCCTCTAATGTAAAAGATGGATAAAAATTCATATATGTCGTTGGGACCTACTTTACAAAGAAATTACTATTGCCTGTCACTATGAAAGATGGATAAGTACAAAGCTGGTATAAACCCGAATGATTCATACTACCTATAATAGAGATCGAAATCAAAAGGCCAATTAAGCTAAGGATACAATTATTTTTATGTATGTTTATAGATAAAGATGGATAGTAAACACAAGTACTCAAAATGGAAACAAGAGTGAAGTCTATATCGATGATATATAGAAAAATAATAACTTTAAATGAAAAATACAATATTGTATATAAGGGGATATGGATAAGTACTGAAATACACAATCAAAGACACAACAAGACACAAATTTGAGAGGCTAATTGAAACTTTGTTCATTCCCAACCCGGTTTCATGTTTCATTTTTCATATGAATTTTAATTCCCAAACCCCATAGTTGCAAAAACTCATTACATGTATGAAAAATACATTTTAATTGAAACACATGGAAATCATTTCAAACTTTTAAAACTCAAAAATTATAACAGCCACACACATAAATTTGAGTTAGTGATTTTTGATCAAATTGGTCCAGGATAAAACCCCAAAGGGAAAACCTATTTTAGAGGGATATTTTTAATCTTTCAAGAAAATTACATAAAGTTAGAACAATATTACTTATCTTAGTATTTATTCTTGAAATACATGTCAGAATCACTCTCATAATTTGTTGTACGACCTATTGATAGTCTGGAAAATTCATCACCTTGAAAAATGTGGTATACGTCCCACACATGTGAAGCTTCCCTCTATTTCTATGCTACTATTTTTCTCCAAATATGTGCACTATAACATCAATTATTTGACTCGAAATATTTTCCCTTTACGACCTACTAACAATAATAAATGTTGTATCATTCATCGAAAATTGTGCCAATACTCTGCCTCGATTTCAGTGAAAATTTAATGTTGTTGTTAATGTCTCAATTTCTATGCTAGATGTGTTCTAGAAAATTGTTCCATTCTCCTTGGAAATCATGCTCATCTCAAGTTGCTCAGTTTATGTGCTAGATTTCTTCTCTCTCTCTCTCTCTCTCTCTCTCTAGGGTTCGACCTCTCTTCTCTTGCTCTTCTCTTCTTCTCCAAAAATATCATTTTTGGAAAAGTGAACAATGAAAAAGAAAAAATACCTTTTCTCTAGTTTTGTTTGAGGTAACCAATTCCATCTAATCCAATGGCTAGGATTAGATCTTGACTTTATAATATCTAGGGCCCTCACTATTTTTCATTAATGCCTCATTAAATTAAAATAAAACACTTTTTCATTTAAATACGTAAGTTCCCTTTTGGTTAATTTTTCACTTAAAGTCTCATAAAATCAATTTAATTTTTATAACTCAATCCTCCTTTTATAAAGTGAGTTTATTAAAATAAAGTACTTCTCACTTTAAAAATTATGGGGGACCTCATTAAATGTTTTTCACCCATAGGCATCACATGAGTCAACAACACTTTTTCCTTGGAACTTTTTCGACACTAATACATAGTGAGTAAATTGTTTTTATATTTATACAGTAAACACTAATAAAAACATGAGTATGCTACAAAAATTTAACCAGATAAAGGTACAGAAGCTTCATTGTTCCAATTCACTTGGTCCTCTCACCTAGTAAGAGAAATTTAACTAAGCTATCTCATGCAAATAGAAAAGAACACGCCTTTGAATCAAACTCCATTAATCAAAAAATGTATGTGGTTACAACATCATCATATCAGAGTTCACAAGTAAATATTAATAGAGTAACAACATTGCAAAATTTATCCAGTAGTCTTGTACATTAGAGGTTTTACATATATATCTATAAGTGGATGTCTAAAAATAGAAAAATATATCCTTCAATATCCGTGGAATTGTTATAGGACTTTTTTGTATCCCTTTGGAGCTGCTGACCCAACAATTTCTAGTCCTCATCTTTCAAGTGAGACTCAAATAGTTCTCTAAAGTAATGCATATCCCCACTTCCCATACCCAAATAGTTCCCATTTCTAGAACCACCAGTATAATTTCAGAATGTCTAAATCCAGTGTCATATCCAATTGATATAGTTGATCGAGTCAAACCAGCAGTTTGCGACCAAGATTGTACATGTGATATGAAAAGTGAAATTGTCGAATTAACACAAGAAAATATCATTGAATTGGAGGCTTATTCTCATGACACACAATGCATGAGGATTAGGCTATTGAAATCATTTCACCTCTAGGAAATCACATTCAATTTGACTGAGTGTTACACCACTAGATTGAATTCTAAGCACTTACCATGCTCACTTGATAGGATCTAGCATGAACTGGGAGTCTTCAAGCCACGTTGGTGATGTCATATGCAATGTTAAGTCTCCATTTGGTAGGTAGGAAGAGAGGTACATGTAGACCATGAACTACACCTTAGTACAAAATCAGTTACCAGAAGTAGCAACTAAAACTAAAGCAACTGAAAACCCATCATCAATAAGATTATCATATAATTTAGTCCAATATATCAAAAACATAGGGAATAATCAAAATAATTGACAAATAACCTTTGATCCTCGAAGGGGCAAGATTAAGCTTGGAAATATAACATATAGAGAGGAAAATATAGGATAATCAAGGATAATAGGGCATATGTATGGTGACAAAAGGGGACAAAGTGAGAGACCGTCACTTACTTAGGTAGTAAATGACATGTTCTTGGTGAAAATAATCTTCTTGGGCCAAGACCATTTCTACCATAGATTTAGATGTTGCTAGATATAAAGATAAATATTTGCTATAATCCTAAGAACTCAACACTGGGGAAAACATCAAATTCCTTTTTAGTGCATCAAAATATGTTTTAGCATTATCATCCCATATAAATGGGACCCCTTTCCTAAGAAAGAACATGAGATATTTTGTGATTTCAACATAGTTAGCAATGAATCATTGCAATAAATTGGCCATCCCTTGAATCCTTTGTAATTAACACAAGTTACACGAGGGAGGAAATTGTACCATTTCCTCAACCTTGAATGGACATACCATTATCCCATCCTTCGAAACAACGAAACCCAGTAATTGACCCGATATGACATAGAAAATGCATCTACGAGGATTCAAGTGAATACTATCATAATGAAATCTATCAAATATATCCCAAAGGTGCTTCGGTCGAACCACCCTCTTCCAAGACTTTCCTGTAAGGTAATCTAGATAGAACCCTACAATTTTCTTAATGTCATGAAAATCATAAGACATAACACATTAAAAAGTTCCTTCGATATTTTTTAAACCAAACGATATCTTCCTATATGCAAAGGTACCCAAGGGAATATAAAAGTAGTCTTGTGTTCACCTTCAGGTTGGATTTGATTCTAATTGTATCCTAAAAAATAATCCATAACTGAGAATATCTCATTACCAACACATTCATCGATAATTTGATCTATGAATGTGGTAGGATAAATATACTTAGGACATGTTAAGTTCAAGTCCCGAAAATTCGTTCAAAACCTAATATTCCCTTGTTTCTTATCGAAGGGTACCAAATTGGATACCTATTCAGTTAGAGGGATAGGATAAATGAATTTGTCCCGAAGAAGTTTCTCTACTTCTACTTTTACAACAACAACTTTATTAGGGTTCACTAGTCTAACTCTGTCGAACCACCTCGAGATCTTGGAGATATTTATGGGCATGGATGACAAAATTTTGGACATGTTTCCTTCTGTATATACTTGTGATGTGGAAAGAGGGCTCCCGTACCAATCCATTGGCCCTAGTTTGGTAGTTGTGATGTTCCCATCCCTGAATCCAAGGCCAAGGACACCTAGAAACATAAGGGGAAGGAGGGATCAAGGTAATGCACAATGGAATAAGGGTAAATAAGGATAGGACAGAATGCCAAAGAACAACTAAAATAAAAAATTCAACCTTTTAAAAATAATTGCATGAATACAAATGTAAATCATTCCCCAATACACATGTTATGCAAGGTAAATGCAGGCATGAATAATCTGGATCTTGGGGCCTGAGAGTTGGGATGATTGAATGTCGAAAGAGGAGGATGTTAAATCTGGAAAATTGTTACCAATTGATCCATAGAGTAACATAGAGAAACATAGATTAAATAGGCCACGTGGAGGGTTGAGGCTCAAAGAGGGTTCTTTGAGCCTCACCTCTCAAACTATATTAAGAAAGACACTTAGAAGCAATAACTTAATAGAATAAGAGAAATGTTTGATGAAAAAAATCCTTGAATGCTTTATTGAGAAGGCATAGAGCCTTTTTATAACATTATTACAATGTGCCTTGGGGCCATACCATGGGCCAAACCATGGATGGGAGAGGTACAATGTGCCTTGAATCCATACCATGGAACAAAACCATGGCCCTTGTCAAATACCATGGATGGTAGAGGGTGGCCTCTCTATTTAATGCTTTTATGATGAATTGGAGAGGATGACCTCTCTATTTAATGCTTTTATAACTTATGCATTCTAATGTAGATGATATTCCCCCAAAAATTCAGATCATTCTCCCCCCATTAGAAAATGATGGTCCCCATCATTTCATGCAAAAAAAGAGACCCATGATTACAATGTGTCAATTTCCAATGAAGAGAATGGTTTTGTGAGGTTAACCCATAAATGTGGGTGTTTTGTGGTTGACCCATAATAGTGACCATGATCATGGGTTTTGTGTGGTTAACCCCTATCCATGGGTTTTGTGTTGTTGACATATAACTGTGGGTTTTATGTGGCTAACCCATAAGTGTGGGTTTTGTGTGGTTGACCCCTAACTGTGGTTTTTGTGTATATGGACCCTAACCATGATTACAATACATAACCGTGGGGTTTTTGTGGTTGACCCATAACCATAATTGTGGGTTTTGTGTGGTTGACACATAACCATGATTACATAACTGTGGTTTTTATGTGGTTGACCCATAACCATGGGTTTTGTGTGGTTAACCCATAACCATGATTACAATAGGATTTAATAAAAGTCCAAAAATTAAAATATTCATGATCTTTGGTGCAATTGATGTCTTGTTGCAAGTCCATTTATAGCTTCTGATGCAGATGACAAAATTGAATTCCATTGAAGACCCATTTGAGATATCAAAGAGAAATTTCCATCCATATGACATATTTTCTCTGTGGTGTCTCAAGGAATGAGAAAATGTTTGTTGAAGCTCAGGGTGCACGTGCGCACTATGTTTTTGCAGACATATGTTGCTTCCATCGATGATAGCTCTCAAAACAGAAATCCAAATGAAAAACTGTGAAATACTCATTTTAGCTGACGAAATTACCTTTCCAATGAGATATGGTAGAGACTTTGAGATATTATATGGAGTCTGTGGTACTGGTTAAAAAATTGTGTACATGGGATTGCATTTTGTACAAACATGTGCTTCTTCAAACTAGCATATCTCACAAACTAGCAGGCCAAATGAAAAACCGAAAAATACCCATTTTAGATGACAAAAAAAATTTCAAAAGTTATATGGAAGACCCCTTGAAACATATTTTATGTATCACAACATCTCTCTAAAGTTTGTAGAAGTGGGTAGTCCTCCATAGATCGATGAGTGTAGGTTGCCAACGGTTTGTAGACAAACATAGGTTGTTGCAGAGATCATGGAATCTCCTCATGCAACATAAAAAATAGTGTATGGACCAAAAAATAAACTATGTGAGTGCCAAATGAGGTTGGAAATTCTTGAAGATATTTGAATCTAAAATATGCTCAAACCCTCATTCCCATGGAATGTTTATCTGCTATGATACCATTTATCTGAATCTTGGGGTTGAGAACCTGGAGGCTTAAATGTTGCAAGAGGAGATTAAAGATGAAATTTTTTTAACAATTGATCCATAGAGTAACATAGAGAAACATAGAGTAAATATGACACATGGAGGGGTGAGGCTCAAAGAGTGATCTTTGAGCCTCACCTCTCAAACTATAATAAGAAAGACACTCAGACTACATAACTCAAAAATAACTTAATAGAATAAGAGAAAGGTTGGATGCCAAAAATCCATGAATGCTTTATTGAGAAGGCATAGATCATTTTTATAACATTATTACAATGTGCCTTGTGGACATGCCATGGGCCAAAACCATGGGTTGTGTTAGCACCTGGTTCGTACTAGTGCTAAATTTTGAAGAACTTTGCGGGTGTGATTAGCACCATTTTGAGCTAAACAGCTAACATGGGAATGGGACAATAGAAAAGGAGGAACAAGGTCTGAAAAATCCCTTAGCATAGGACCATGAATGACATCATGATGTTCTACAGGTTATGCAGTGGTCAAAATGAATGACACATATTACCCAATGATGATGATTAGTGGTTGCTAAGGATTTCATGGAGTAAAATTGCATGGAGAGATAAGTTGTGAAGGATCACGAAATGGGTTACACCCTCCAAGTTTCGATGGTTGCGATCTAAAGGTGTCATAAATCTACAGATGAAAAGAATTTCGCAGCGAAAGCTCGCATGATAGGTAAGACAAGTGAGGGCTGCAAAATCTCGTAGATACATCACGATTGATCGTCCACGATCTTGGGCAGTCCAGCTAGATGGAAAAGGGGTGTTTTCACAGCCTAAAGTTGTGAGGATATTAACAAGGTGGGGTGCTGCGAAAGGTGGCAGGTCTCGTATGATTGAACGATGGATATCTGGTGGGGATCAAATTAACGACTCAAATTCATTTCATGGTCCGAAAGTGCATGGGGTATAGCGAGAAGAATTGTTAAAAAATACGGTAGGACATCATGCTTTGGATGACGTAGTTAATGTTAGGGTTAACCTTGACTCAGGATTGATTCAAAGGTGGTTTAGGTATAGCACATGGTTTGGGCACATGGTTTGTTGTAGCCCATGGTATTGTCCCATGGTATTACATGTGATTAAGTCTTTATAAGGATTGAGGAGGCTCCATTGTAAAGTGGCCTGGAGGTGAGTGGTGGTTATTTCACTTGGCCCAGATGGGAAATTTTGGACATGTAATGAAGATCTTCATTGGTGTTGGTTTTCAAGATCTTCATTGGTGTTAGTTTTCCCCACATGGGGTTTCTAGGGTATATTTTTTATCGTCTTCAATTTTTTCTTGCAATGTTTATTTTCTCACATATTGTTATATATTGTTGCTCGTTATAATCCTAACAACTGGTATCAGAGCTTAGGGAGCTTGTGTGAAGGAAAGAAACGACTTGTGGGAGACCTGTGAATTCCCAGGAGAGCTATAGGGGGGCCTGGGGGGGTAGAAGGATTCACTGGATTTGTGGATCATATCGATAGAGGTTGGGTGCAGCATTGTGGCATCACAGTTTTGCCACATAGTAGAAATCCTAGATGCATGAACAGTTTTTTGTGACAAAGGACGTCAAAGAGCAGCCATCATAGAGAGGGAAACAACTGGTGGTGTTGGAAGGAAGTTATTCATTGGAATAAAAGATAAGTACATAAGGAAGCAATAGGATATACAACATGCACGTAGAAAAGAAGCGGCGCTGGCCGCAGGTGGATTGGACACAAGCCTGAGGTGGGTTGGGCGTGAACATAGGTCATTTGATTTGGGTGGTGTTGAAGAGCAGATCAGTTGATACTTCCTAGAATACTGTGATGTAAGGATAATTTCTACACAAAACTAAGGGTGTAAGTGCATAAGAAGAAACCCTATCCTATCAAGACACATGAAAATAGGATATGAAATTGTTAAACACTGCCAAATAAAGTTGACAAGCCACTATATGGTAGAATCTCATTGAAAGAAGGGGCTATATCTGTGTTAAGTGCATTCTATGTTGGTAAAAGGCTGTAGAGGACATGTTATTACTACCTATAGAGCCTAGAGAAAGCAAGACATGAAATTATTTGTTGAAGAGTGCATGTGGAGGTTGAGGGCAGTATCAGTTGTGGAGGTAATGAAAGAGGATCTGCGGCTTCTGTAGCAGTGGGAATGACTTCCAAGGCCGCAAAGGAGAGCCAACAATCTTGTGTAAGGAGTAGTCAAAGACATAAAGGAGAAAATTCCCTCTGATTTACTACAAGAGACCAATGCATTTTGAGATTTGCTGAAGGACATGAAGATCGTGACAAGTGTGGAAGGTTTCTTGCGTTCTGGTGGAGGTCACCATGAACGTAGAAGAAGGAACAATATTGCATCACTTGATTGAAAATTGAAGGGTGTGCTTCTTGGTTAAATGATTTTCCATAGAGAGGCATGAGGTCGCATGCAAAGGATGCCAAGGTAGGGTATACATGTCAGTATAAGATCAAGTGTCTTTGCATATTTTATAAACTCTTGGATTTAGAAACATATTGAGACTAGTGAACTCAATATGCGGGAAAAATTTGTTAGAATGGACTACTTAGACAAATTTGTGTGTAAAGATTATAGAAAATATTGTAATGCAAGCAAAGACAAGAAACTCTATAGTTGGTGAGCTTTGGATAGGAATAGACATTATTGTGCAACAAGGAATGCAAGGCATTGAATGACGAGCAAGAAAGCGAGCATGGAAAGAGAGAGGATGAAGCAACGGATGGTGATGGTGTAGTCACCCTGAAGACACATAAAAAAAAATCTGTAATGGAGCGGTTTTCATGTAAATGGGCATGTGGTTGTAAGACCTGATAAGGCATGCATACCCTTGGTAACTCACTGATAAAGTTGGGAGATAGACCTAGGTGATAGGGGGGTGTATGTAAGATTCCTCAGTAAAACTTTGAGGGGGGTTGGTGATTAATCCAATTCAAGTTTAAAGGGGGGATTGTTAGGGTTAACCTTGAATTCGGATTGAGTCAAAGGTGGTTTAGTTCTAGAACATGGTTTGCGCACATGGTTTGTTGTAGCACATGGTATTGCATGTGATTAAGCCTTTATAAGGCTTGAGGAGGCTCCATTGTAAAGTAGCCTAGAGGTTAGCGGTGGCTAGCTCACTTGGCTCGGATGACTGGTTTTGGACATGTAATGAAGATCTTCATTGGTGTTGGTTTTCCTCGCATGGGGTTTCCAGGGTATATTGTGTGTCATCTTCAATTCTTGCTTCCAATGTTTATTTTCTCTCATATTTTTATATATTGTTGCTCGTTATAATCCTAATATATATGGCGTAGATCTAATCGAAGGTTATGATGGATTTTGTGATGGATAGGTACAAGGAGGTTAAATAGGTAAGCAATTGTGAAATAACATAAAGGGATCATGTCAAGGGACATCCGAGCCCCATCGTTAAGGAGATCTATGGCCATGATTGACTTCATACAACTTGAGATGCGAGGAGGGAAGGATCAGTGCAGGTGCAAAGCAAACCTTAAGCATGGGAAAAATTCGATGGCACAAATCATGCCTGAGGGAATAAAACCGTTAGGAGATGTCCTGGAGTATCACTATCAGAAAAATCGAGTGTGCCTCTCAGACACTGCAGTGCCATTTTGAATCTAGCATGTCTATTGCATCATATTTCCTGTTTTAGGTGCAAATCGTGGTGAATCTTCCACCTGGGAGTTTGTTAGGATTTGAATGATGATTCAGGATTTGATCCCAAACTTTTGTAATAGAATTGGGATTTTTTTCAATGTTGGTATCGAGAGCCATAGCACTACAAATATGACCTCAAATGATGAGGAAATGGTTAGAACTTTCATTCAGAAAGCATTATGTTCTTGTTTTGTCCCTGTAACTTTATTGGAAGAGTTAATGAGAAAAATTCTCCTGCATTTCTTATATTCATCATGATGTTCTACATTCAGACTGTTTTTCCTGTTTCATCATGTTCATTTCTGTATTTTTTCTGCTAATGCGCTCTAGTTGCATATGAGGAATTCGTTTTGTTAAGCGCTCCTCATATTAGATGCTGCATTTATGACGTGTTTATGATGAATATTGTAGAATTCACTCTCAGTGAAGTGTTATGCATCAGTTATTAGCCTTATTATTATTGCTGCAAAATGTGGTACAAGAGATTCATCCACAGATAAGTTCCTCTTGCCTCACTGGACTTCTCCCTCTTTATCCTATCACCCTTTCAAGATATTTGACTGTTTGTGACACTTACTTTGGCTTAGATTACAAAGGAAATTCCCCTCCCATTTTCACTATAACACCCTTGAGTGACTCAGGTTTTGATTCCATTGCCCAATGATTCTTTGTGTCTATCTATTATACCATATTTAAATATACCAACATCTTGTTCCCATCAGAATCTAACCACTCTGACTGTTTGTTTAAATCCAAATGCATATGTAATTTTGTTTTTGTGACAAAGAGAGAGCCCTCTCTGATTATAAGGATAGAATACAGACTAAAGATTGGTTGAAATTACAGGGTGCTAACATCTTGGCACCATTTTCGGGGACCTAATTGATATTATCTCCTCGAGAAGAACAACATTGTTTTAGTTCTATGACTTGGTTGAGAAGCCAGTCCTAGCTGACACATGCTAGTTGTATATGCTCTGGCGACTCCACTCAAAGCCTTTGAAGGTGACTCCACTAGGCACATCGACCACCCAGAAGATGCAAATATTTTCATAGCTTCTATGGCGACTCTACTAGGTAAAATGATCCCAATATAGAAAGACCTGGAAAGGCATGGTGAAAAATGAGGTACTCTGCTATTTTTCTCCAAGATATCTTGTCTTTTCTAGTAAATCTCTTCCTATCCTTTCCTGGTCTTGTCAAAATGGATTTTCATTGTTTATCACACTCATAAAAATACCATGGGTTTCCCCATGTTTATCCTTCTTTCAAAACTGAGAAAATCCCTTTTCCCTATACATATGATTTGGACCAAGACCCTTCATCTGAGGCCCATAAGAAAAATTATCATCCATGTGAGACTCGTGATGCTATGGTTGACCCTGCTACTTTTTGTGAGTCTCTAGATAGGGATATACAACCCTCATCTAGTCTAAATGCCCTATGTTTCCCTCTAAATTGGCCTCATTAACCCCCACTGTCAAAGAACCATCTGCTGCTACAGCCTTATCTCCCCCCACTTTAGATCTCAAATGACCTTCATCATTCAATTTTGTAGTCCCTCTTGGAGGCTTTTCTATAACCACAACAAAGGATAAATGGTTTTTCCCTATGCTTATCCCTGCAGTACTTCATAAAATCCCCCAGGGGTACACCCAAATACTCAAGCAATTCACTTGGGAGAGGGGTTATCCAGCTGAAGAACACTTAGGGTAGTTTGCAGACTTGATTGACCTAGAAGAAGTGGACCATGAAGATGTTAAAGTTATCCTTGCTTGCTCAAATCCTTACTGGAGAGGCAAGGAGATGGTTCACCAGCCTTCTAGACAACTCCATTATGATGTATCACACTTTTGAGGATTCCTTCAAGGACAAATGGGCATAAAAGAAAGAACCCGGGAATTGGTTGTCCCAATTCCATTCCATAAGGATGAAGGAGAGTGAATCTGTTCAGGAGTTTTCTGACAGATTTACGAAATTTTATAATGCTATCCCTACCCAGTTCAAGCCTCCTCTTGGCACTGCCCAATTCTAGTACGTTGAATCTTTTGATAGTGAATTTAACTTGTGTATGAGTGAAAGAATATCAGTCTCTCTAGAAGTCATGATAAATGATGCCATAGAGGTAGAGATAAACTTGACTGCTACTAATGAGAAAGGGAGAGAAGAAGGAGAGAGAAGAAAAAATGAAGATCTCCAGCGGCCTTCTTCTTCTATTGCAAAAGAGGCCAATATAGACTCAATAATGGAAGCTATGGAAATGATGATGGAGAGACTCACTGTGGACCATAGCCCACCCCCCATAAAGGGCCAAGGGCAATAGAAAGGAGACTAGGACTTTAGAGTACCCCTCCCCTCTCCAAAATATCAAGTAATCCCTAAAGCTCTTCTGCATCTTGAATTAGAAGAGGAATCTGATTCAGAACTAGTGGATGAAGAAGGACCCTTATGGGTTGAGAAAACTCAAATTGAACCTGAAGATCCGCAGGAACACACAAATCCTTCTCTACTAGTAGAACAAGGGGAGGATCAACAACTAAAGTCTCCTTTAACTCCCAGTCCTGCTTTTCATGAAGAACACAATCAGCAGGAGGAAGGTAACTGTTTTCCATTTTTATTTGCCTCATTTGATTTTCTGAAACAAAGATTAAGAGTTTATAATCAAACATAGAAAATGGAGGTTAGAAATGATGTCATGGCATTTTTGGGAATGAGTAATGAGGGGGGTGAACAAGTATAATATGTTGTGCATTATAGTCTTTATCTTTATGAGCACATAGATGAGCAGCCTAGGGAAACACAAGAGGAAGATTATAATTTGTTTAATGAAGAAAGCATCGTGCCTGTTGCAAGTCCTGCCTATGGGGTTTTTGGAGAATATTTTAGTCCTCCATTGTATGATAATTATGAGGACAGCTGCTCAAAAGATGAGGGTCCTAAATGGGATGTCTCTTCTTTTCCTTCCAATTCAGAAATATTATGTCAAAAGGAGCTCATTTCACTTGATTTTATCGAAGATTTTCCCTATGAAATGCTTGAGGGAAAGCAAATTTTGGGTCCTGGAAATTGGAGCAAAACAACTGATGTCTCATTTACAAGTTGTCATGAGCTTCCCTTGCATGGTTATTTTGAAGAGTAGTTAGAAAATATGTAGGGGAAGTTACAGTTTGAGCAGTAGTATTGGGGCAAGTAGATGGCTGAAATGTTGGGAGACTTCCCTAGGTTTTACGATCCAGTGGCCAAAAACATGGAGCAACCGTGTAATGGAAGGTGCATAGCAGAATTTTCTGGAGGTGGTTATGACTCAGTGGATAGATATGTGGATAAGCTTAGCCCTTAAAACTAAAATAATGAAATGATTCAACCATTAAAAGCATTAAATCCAACCAAAATTATTGATTGTCAAAAATTCTTAAAATCAACATGAAATATAAAATCATTTTAAACCAACGGTTGAAAATTAGGACAAAAAGAACAGATAAACTAAGAACAAGATCTAGTTATAACATCTGGCTCTTGCTGCGGGATGAAGTCCTCCTTGTGAGGCTTCAAGAACCTATAGACCTTGTGCCTTATTCATTGGATGATGGAGTCATTTACCAAATCTCTGCAACTTTGTCAAACTCTGAACACATACCTCTGAAATGAAAAAATACTGCTACAAACCAGCATACTGAAAAGAATCTACATGCTCATATAGTGAGCTTATTCTACTATTTACTCCTACTTCTAATCGGAGGAAACAACCCAATCAAGTGTAATCATACTTCCAGTGAAGCCAAGAAACCATTTGACTGAAAATCATAATTTCATGCATGCTACTGTTTGAGAAAACCCACAAAAGATGTGATAAATGCAATAAAGAGTCTGTAGGTAGTTGATGCTTATGACTGGAAATAGGAAGTATGCTAAAATATGGAGCATTAGAAACCTTTGAAAAATACAAATCCATCCAAGAAGCCACGGGATCATGAAATTTCCGATTTAAAACTTCAATGTCTTCATTATATTCATCATAAAGTGAAGCATTTTCTTCCTCTCCATTGCTCTTCTTTTTAAACTTTGGATCAAGAATGGAAACCAAGGGCTTTTCAAACTGTTTCTCAACCTTTAAATAAAACCCTTGATCAAAACTTGAACAAATAAAATTTTGAAAATGACCATAAGTCAAGAATGGCAACTTATTTCTTATATCAATAGTAAGAGGTTGAAGAGTAGCAACTTCTTCTTCATAACATGATAATCTCATAGCAGGAACTAAGAAATTTCTACTATAATCCACTGAAAGTATGCTATCATCAAAAAAGTCACAAACTGATATGAAGAATCAACACAAGCATCATTTATATCCTTGTTCATATGAAAATATGAAAATGATGAAGAAAACTGTCTTAAATATGAATGATACCTACGTTCTTCTTCATGTTCATAAGCTTGTATATCTTCAACATGAGCCTGATCTCGAAGCATTTTGCAAGCTTGGATGTTCTCCTCCACTCTTTTTTCATCCTCAAACAATTGTCTTAAAGATGATGATTTTCCTTCTAATAGGAAAAAGACAAGATCTGAATGTTGAGCCATAACATAATATACCATAGCAAGTTTTTCCGAAGGTCTGATCTCCGTAGGCACACTGATATAAAAACTTTAAAACCTCCAATTAAATTTAGTAATTGGCTCATCATTTTCCCTTTTCAAACTATAAAATTTGGAAAGAAATTGATCATAAGATTTATTCTTACCCCAATACTTCAAAAAGACATCATGTAACTCTTCCCATGATCCAATTGAATCAGCTTTTAAATTTCAGAACCAAAACCCAACATCTCCAGCAAAGGATTTCGAAAATAACCTCATGACAACATCCTCATGCATGATTTCAAAATTATCAATGAAATTATGAAAAGATTCTAAATGCTTCTCTGTTGTAATATGGTCTTTTCCAGTAAAATGGGGAATATATTCAACAAAGTAGGAAGGGTAAGTATGTAAGAGAGATGGCAGCCTAAGAGGTCTAAACATCTTTTTTCTGAGTCTAGACTGAAAATCTGTGAGTTGAAAATGAGGTTCAACCAGCTGTTCAGAAGTTTCAACAGTGATGGTAGAAGGTAATAGATCATCTTTATTCTCTACAAGATGACTAGAATAATCATCTTCAAGAGATATGGGTATATGTATATCATGCTAAACATGTATTTCAAATGAATGAATAGGATCAACATCAATAAGACAAGAAGAATGCAGATTTTCTTCTTCCAAAGTGGGATATGTACTTGAAGGTTTATGATCATCGGAATAGACAAAACAAAAAATAATTCTTTTGACATGCAATGGGAAAGATAGGAAAGAACTGATGAATAAGAACAAAACCTCATGGAGTAAAGTAACAAGCTGATATCCAGTATTTCCATTTGGCTTCTTCATTTTTCTGTCAACAAAATTCTCCTTGCAGTGGAATCTTTAATCATGGAGTCACCAGTGAAAACTTGTAGTATAAAATATTTTATGACTTTGTTCACCTCTCAAAATCAGATGAATAATGATATCCCATGGAAGATATACTTCAGCTTCATCCCCAGTAACAGCGCCAAAGATGTTTGTGCCAGAAATTGTTCTTAGACTACCAGAAGAACAAGCCAACACAATATCAAAAGTAAAATTAAATAAAATAGGTTTTAGGGTTTTAAAAACTTCATTAGCAAGGAGGAAATAAACATCCACAAGATAATACAGAACTGAATCATGCAAATTGGATAAACTGGGGATCAAACACATCCCAATAATCCATAAACATTACACATGAAATACTAATTCCACCCACAGGCTACAAGCATTTACATGAATAAAACTTTAAACAAGAAATGAAAATGTAGACTGAGCAATCAAACAGATCGGAAATGAAAAAGCATGATAGGTAAAATGGCTTATCAGTTTATATATAATCAATAACAGTCATCCACTTACATAAGAGTTATAAGTGCTAGCTTGAGAAATCAAAGCTCCAAAAGCCTCTCCTTGAGTGAAAAATCCCTCCCAAAACTGTATGTTTGTCTTCAATTTATCATTACAAAAGTAAAGTAGTTCCATAACTACCTTCTAGGTCGAAATTTGAAACAGTTACATCAATTAGTTACATGATAACTCAAAATCTTTTAAGATAATTAACCCAAAAATAGCAAATCGGATTTGGGGAAATTTGGCGAATTTCTGGAAATTTAGGTCTCAAAGATGCCTTCATATCTCTCAATCCGGAATACCTGTGTAACAATTGAGAGAGTTTGTTTTAAATGAGTATGTTATGAACAAAAACCTCTCTTTTTTTTTCAAAATTCCTCTTCAATTGATCGAAATATGTTCTACAAATTTGTGACTAAAACAAGAAATTATTAAATAATTCAAACCCTGAAAATAGGCCACAAAGATGAATTCGAATCTCTCAAACGATAATAGCTGTTGCAAAACGGAGAGAGGTTTTTGTGAATGAGTCTGTTGTGGAAAAAAACCTCTTTTTTTTTCCTAAATTCATTTCCATATCCTCATAATTTACACCCAATGACAATGACAAAAACAGGAAAAACAAAGCTGCTACAGGAATCTCCTCATGAAAATATTTGATAAAGGACTCAAAAATGAGAGTTAGATTATAAATCAAAACTTGGAATGAACTTTTATTATAAGTTTTTGAAATCTTAAATATGTACATATTAACTAATAAGCCCAAATGACAAACCTTAAAACTAAAATAATGAAATGATTCAACCATTAAAAGCATTAAATCCAACCAAAATTATTGATTGTCAAAAATTCTTAAAATCAACATGAAATATAAAATGATTTTAAACCAATGGTTGAAAATTAGGACAAAAAGAACAGATAAACTAAGAACAATATCTAGTTATAACACCTCCCTTGTCCAATTTGGTCATTTATGTCTAAATAGGGACTCCTTTCTCTCTATTTTTAGTCACTAGAACCATTGGGTCCACTTTTCCTAATTAGGGTACATGTACCAGTTACTAAGGTGTGGGGAACACTAATTGAGGCCAAATTCCATTAATTTCACTTGCATGCATCAGTTTAGGAGCCTCCTAGATCAATCCCCACAAATTAGGATCCACTGGGAGTGTCGATACCAACCTCCATTAGTTCATGGGTTCAGTTGGTGACTAGTTGAGCTCAGTTAGGATTCAGTTACTTTCAGTTCTAGTCTCTTACCTTTATTTATACTCAATTAGCAATAGGATTGCATGGTTGCATGCAGGTGATGTGCATTTACTCACCTACCTCTATCAGTTAGACTATTTAACATTGAATTAGACACTTGAGTTGGTATTTTGAACTCTGATAATGATTTAGACAAGGTCAATTAACCATTTAGTCAAGTAGAGTCAAACCAATTCGAATTTCCTCACATGGATTTGAATTACATGAGGCTATTTAGACATTGTACTTCATTGTAATTAATTGTCTATTTTTTTTAATTAATGAAAGCATTTACAGTTGCAAGCCATTTTTGCATTGTTTCATTCTTCAATTTCTGAGTAAATTGTGTGATATATCTTGTGAGTTGTGTGTTGGTCCATAGATCTATGTGCTCAATTTAATATGGTATCAGAGCCTCAGTAGGACAAGGCACTTCTCCTTTCTTAGATTCATACTTGGATCAAAACAAAAATTGAGCAAAATTTCTCCTTCTAGTACTGCACCGGAAGTGGAAAATTTACCACTTAATATACGAAGTACAGGAATTGTTGCTCAAGCTTGCTTGATCAACTATGCTAGGTGTGAAGGAAATTCCAAAAGTGTAGACTATTAACCTTAATTTTTCTATTTGATTGTGTGATTTACAAGTTTATCACTCTCCTTCAATGCATTCACTACAAGCAGCTCAATCTCCTTCACTAGATTCTCTACAGTAGCTTAGTC
This sequence comes from Pseudotsuga menziesii, assembly GCA_001517045.1. Taxonomy (NCBI): domain Eukaryota; kingdom Viridiplantae; phylum Streptophyta; class Pinopsida; order Pinales; family Pinaceae; genus Pseudotsuga; species Pseudotsuga menziesii. The sequence goes on from LPNX010585979.1 coordinate 219,278, forward strand.
TCCTTCATTGCATTCTAAATGGCCCCTCCAATGGATATTCTCTCTCCTTTCAACTACCACCAGTGGAAGGAGGACATGGATATGTAACTACACTCCAAAAGACTCTTCAGACTCACACTGGAGACAAAGGTTGAGGCAGTTCAATATGTTGACAAAGAAAAGTACTGGAATAGGCCTGATGAAGCATATGGATGCTTGTGCCTCTCAATATCTCGAGATATTCTCTTCCACATCAATGGATTGAATACTCCCAAGCATGTTTGGGATAATATTGCTTCCTTATTTGATAATCAGGATGATTTGAGGATCTATCAACTAGAGAATGAGCTGATTTCTCTTCATCCAATGAATTTTGAACACTAAATGACTTCTTCACCGAATTCAAACATCTAATGTTCTAATTGAATTTGTGCAAGGTTGAGAAGGAGGATGATCAACTCATCCTTGCCATTCTCTCAAAACTTGGTGAAAACTACTCAGTCTTTGTATCACCATTTCATTCAGTGAAGCTCACTACTCCAAATTGGAGGATGCCTACTCTTAACTCCTTCATTGAATCTCTCACCCAAGAGCATGACAAGTTGATCCAAATGGGGATCATTTGATCTTCCAAAGATCATGCAATGGTTGCTGGAGGACAAAAGGTAGTGAATGATAAAGGGAAACAAAAGGATGAGTCTCCCATGGAAAAAGAGAAGTCAAAAGAGCCTTCAAGTTCAAAGAGAAGGAAAAATAATGGCAAAGGAAAGACCCTCTATTCTTACTGTGGAAGGGGATTTCATCTAGAAAGCTCTTCTATGAGAAGAATAATTGATGAGATGGCTCTTCTTCTGAAGAAACATAACATTACTATACCTACTATCACAATGAATGTTTACCATAGAGAATAAACTGAAGAACATGAAGAGGCATGCCATGCATTGAAGGCTAGCTTCTCAACAACACATGCCTTCCTCATTGCTTCTGGAGCTTCCAATCATATGGTTACATCTAGGGAATCATTGTCTTCCTTGCACTATTTTGATGGTCCTAGTATTCAGATGGGAAATAAAGTTCAAATTCGAGCCAAAGGGAAGGGTTCTATCAAGATTGAACATGGAAAGTTCAAAGATGTGCTTTGTGTGCCCTCCTCAACTACAAATATGTTATCTGTATGCTAGATGACTCATACTGGCTCTCCAAAGCGAGTGATATTTGGTCATGACTCAATGGAGATCATAGATATATCTACTGGGAACATCATATCAAAGGGTGCTGCAAATCATGCCTCCAAGGCATATGAGTTCTCACACTTCATTCCATTTTCAGAACCAGTGCACTCTCAGCAACCACTTGCAAGGGAAGGTAAAAACATTCCATCTACTTCTTTTGTAGTTTCCACTAGTATTGCAGATCCAGCTGTATCAGTTTATGAGATTGAGATTCAGGATGATTCAGATCTAGATCCAGTCCCTACTCCCAAGTGGAAAGCTAGGAAGATTACTGGAAATCCATCTCACACACAGAAGACAAAGACCCTTGTGCTATGTCATGCAATCTCACCTCCTTCATAGAGATGTAACAAAATCCCTATGAGATACTACATGGAAAGGTCTAATCAGTTACACTACCATTAGAAGAATAAATTGGATCATACACCTCTTAATGCAGAAAGAGGCAAAGCTTACATTTCTCCTTCCTTCCATCATCATTTTCAGAGAATATGGAGAAGTCTACATGCCAAGCCCAAGGATACCTGTGCACAGAACATCATGCATTCTACTTCGCTACATCACATAGATTGCAGCAACATATTTTCAAATTTTTCAAACTTGAATCTTGATTCTATCTGCTTAGTTAGAGGGGGCCCTTTTTTCCCATGTGTTTTTTCCCCCAGCTCCTGGTATTGAGTGGTTACTTTACATGCTATAATGGGTGACCAATGGTTTTAGTTACCATGGCCCACAAATTTTCCAAGTTAGTATTCAGGGGGATGTTAGGATTATAATCCTCCCTTGTCCAACTTGGTCATTTATGTCTAAATCAGGATTCATGTCTAAATCAGGAGTCCTTTCAGTACATTTTTAGTCACTAGCACCATTGGGTCCACTTGGGCTAATTGGGGCACATGTACCAGTTACTAAAGTGTGGGGAACACTAATTGAGGCCAACTGCTACTGATTGCACTTGCATGCATCAGTTTAGGAGCCTCCTAGATCAACCCCTACAAATTAGGAGACACTGGAACTGCCAATACTAACCTCCATTAGTTGAGTTTAGTTGGTGACTAGTCAAGCTCAGTTAGGAGTCAATTAATTTCAGTTCTAGTCTCTTACATTCATTTCTACTTAGTTAGTGCTAGAATTGCATGGTTGCATGCAGGTGAAGTGCATTTACTCACCTACCTCTGTTAGTTAAACTACTTAACATTGAATTATACTAGTTAACACTAAATTAGACTATTTAACACTGAATTAGACACTTGAGTTGGGATTTTGAACTCTGATAATGATTTAGACAAGGTCAGTTAACCATTCAGTCAAGTAGAGTCAAACCAATTCAAATTTCCTCACATGGATTCGAAATGTATGAGGCCATTTAGCCATTGTACTTCATTGTAATTAATTATCTAATTACTTGTAATTAATGAAAGCATTCACAGTTGCAAGCCAATTTTGCATTGTTTCATTCCTCAATTTCTGAGTAAATTGTGTGATCTATCTTGTGAGTTGTGTGTTTGTCCACAGATCTATGTGCTCAATTTAATAATCAAATACCATGGAACAAATCCATGGGTTGTCAAATACCATGGATGGGAGAGGGTGGCCTCTCCATTTAATGATTTTATGATGAATGGGAGAAGGTGACCTCTCCATTTAAAGCTTTTATCACTTATAAATCCAAATTTAGACCATATTCCCCTAGAAACTCGGATCAATGAAATGTGTCCATATTTGAGCAAGCCATTAACATGATTTCAAATATGAAATATCATATTTATTACAGCCATTTGAAATTTTACATAATCATATATGCAAGCCACCATAAACAATGTAAATAAACAAATCTATAGTTTTCTACAATCAACCATATTAATAGTGTTAAAAATCAGATCTACTCATTTCCACCTACAACCATATTAACATAAACAAAACCTGATATGAAGGATTCCATCTATATCCATATAAATGATAAATAGATCATATCTCATGGATTCCACATGCATCCATGTAAATGAAAACACAATTAGATCCACACACACACACACCCATATATATATATATATATATATCAAAAATTGTAGTAAATAAACCTATAACAAAATACTCATCTTAATAAAAATCAGCTAGCTTCAACAAGACAACGTTCCACCCAGCTATAGACATGCCATGCTCATGCATATTTCAACATGACAGTCACCCCTAATATAAACCTATATAAGATCCCCAAGAGATGTACTCTCAAATCAAAAGGTATGGTGCACTCATCTTGACATCGGGAACACTACCATACAAAAGAAGTTATATCTTAGTCAAATAGAAACCTTTCTCAGTGAAACAAAATTATTCCTTATATGAAATGATGTTCTGAAAACAATGGAATGGGTTTCACAACCCATAAATGCTCAAAAATATATGAACTAGAACATATGGTTGTGTCCTTCTCAACATCATGATAATACCACAACTAACCTTTCACCATAGCAACTTTCCTTCCATCTACACTAACTAGTGAGTTGTGACTACCCTCACTACACAATACCTCATAATATCACCACCCTCACCCAAGTTTTACGATCTATACTGGACATAGGCAAGCAATGGGAGAAGGACTAATGCTGTGTAAGCATAGATAAATCTTCAATCCTCATTACATGGTACTCTAACACAATTACAAGGCCTTCAATATTCCTACAATAGAATGCATCTCCTACTCAAGATAATGTATTTCCCAAACAAGAGAGCATTCCCCTACAAAGAAGAGCTCAGAGAGAGAGAGGAAGAATTAAGAGAGCCAATTCAAATCCTTTTATAGCCATTTGAATTCCCAAGAGAGTGACTCGAATTCCAAGAGAGGTAACTCCACTTCATTGGGGGTTACTCAATTCATGAGAGAGAGGTTATAAGTAAATATTCCCTTTCCCATAATAGTAAAAGGTGAAACAAGAGGTGAGGTTACACTTTTCAAGGAGTGCAGAATAAAAATAGATAGTGAGGGAGTATGAGAGCATGAGGAGAATCACAAGAGTCTTGGAATAACCAAGGAGGGAACACTACCCAAGAGGGTCCCACCAAACATAAAAGAGTGTGTAATAGTACCTCCATAACCAAAATAATGAAAAATAGGGTCCAACAAGTAATGTTCGGGAGAGAAACAACTCCTAGTCCCCAACTCCGTCACATGTGGAATCCATGGCCCTACATTCTTGTTAGTTTTCCATGTTGAGCTAGTTATTTATTAAATAATAATAATAATTATGTTTAAGTCCATAGTCCTTGAATCTTCTGCCACAATAACAAAACAAATAATAACATATGTTTAGGGCATAACACCTAGGGTATTACAATAGTTCCAATATGCTCAACAATTCTAACCTCATTATCCTAGGGAAGAAATGATGCATGATGATGGATATCTCTCTAAGGTCTCTCCTTAAAACATAGCTTCAATGATGGCCTCATCTGAAGTCATAACAATGTCTAAAGGATTGTGACATGGAAAATAATTGATGGTCCAAATGAGTATTGAATACTGATTATCAACTTCCATTTGGATGGGATGATGTTGTTGGTATGATTTATCTAAAGCTCTATCTTGATAATCTATCTTAGTTGCAGATAGAAATGACAGGTCTGTCATACACCTAGATCCTTGAGGTGGTTCTGTTATTACCCAAGGATCTTAAAAATAGGAAGATCTAAATTGGGAGGCCTTCTTCGTGGAGTTAATAGTGACGAATGTATCGTGTGTGTCAAAGATGCATTTTCACCTAAGTTGGGTGGGGGTAAATTGATAATTCTCATTATGGTAGGGTACATTTCCACGCCAACATTGTCACAATCCTTCCCATAATGGATTACTAGGGGGGTATTCGTCCTAGATTTAAGGGTAGACTTATTACTGTGGAAATATAACTAATTGATGGTGACTATATTTCTTTGTAGGGAATTTTAATCACTCGAAATATCAAAGAAACCACAACCATCATGGCATGATTCCATCTCCAAGATATTAACATATTATAATAAAGCAGAGCATCAACAATTTCCACTTCTACATTAACTGTATTTCCCCCTATCTTGATTGGAAGAGTTGGGATAATTACATGGGGTTAGAATAAAGATACCATCAAAATCATTTAACATGGTTACCAAGGGAAATCATTTAGGTGAGACAATGGGTTTCCAACATGATAAGTACATTACATAAGTGGATGCACCCTCATGTACAAAAGTCTTGTGGATTTTTGACCTTTCAGTCAAAACTTGAATCTTAAAAGTTGCATGGTGAGGTGAATGGAGCTTCCAATTGTCTAAATCAAAGATCAACATCTGATTATCTAAAGTTTCCATAACCTCTATATCCAAAATTGAGGCCTTCCATTGAGTATGACAACTCTAGAGGACTTCAAGAGTGGAAATCACACAAGGATCTTGGGCTAGATATTCCACTATGCTATCGTTTTGGGTAGCACACACATTTGGATTGTACACAGATTCTCTTAGCACAAATTTTGGTATTCTAGGAATAATGTCATTCATTGGTTTCTCTATGTGTAATGGTTGAGTTGTTTCAGTTCATGATTTTATTTTCTTTAGATCTAGATGTGGTTGAATCATAATTTTAATTGCTTATTTGTAGGTTCATTTCCTGGTGACACATGAATACTTCGCTTTGGAATATTGGATTTCCCCCTTTCGAAGAGGTACCCTGGTTGGACCAGGCTACAAGGTTGAAGTTAGAAACACCAATAATCTATTGATGTTGTGGAGGGAAAAAATTAGTAATCATGACTAATTTCTTGGTATATTCTTATTATGATAACAATAGTTGAGTAGCCTCTAAGTTGGGACATTTATAAGTTAAGTGATCTGTAGTGCACAACTGGCATGAAAACTTCACTTTAATTTTTTCTTTATTACCCCATTCCTCACTATTGTTATTGTTGTTCAGGTTATTGTTTCCCTTATTCTCATTATTCTTATTCTTACTCTTTTTCCCTCTAGGTTGTTGGTTACTCTTAGTATTAGTTGTCTATATTGATATAACATCTACGGGAGGGTTTAGGTTTGGGGTTTTTGTTATTGTTCTTTAAATTTATTTAGGTGCATTCTAGATGATATCGTGGAAGGCCATGAAATTCTCAACTAAACCATTCACACCATCGACATGAGATACAAGGGTTAGTTTGGTTGGATCGTACATTCTTTAGGATCAATGAGAATAATTTCATACAACATTATTGATTGGGATACACCGAATCAATTTGTTGGGAACTAATTATGAATTTCTCTTATGTTTTCACTCTATATAGGGACACATCCTTTGAAATGAAAGGTTGCAACCATTTAATGAACTAATCAGTTAAGAACTCATTGGGAATTTGTGCTTTTATCAAACTATGTCTCCTTCTCCATTCATGAATGCGATTAGAAACTTACATGGACTTATCTTGACTAAATGAAGTTAGGATTTATCTGTCAGTCTCATAACAAACTAGCAACTAGAAATAGTTTAAGAATGTCATTGCAATCACATTGAAATTTTGAAAGGAATATCATGGTAACTCAATCCTTTGGAAAAGACTTAACCTAATGGAATCATCCGTCAAGGAGTTTGAAGAACACCAAAGATGGAAATTTGTCACATGATTTTTTGGGACTTCTTTAAGATTCCCTTCAAACTTAGGAATGTTTGAAGGAAGTTTGGTAGGGATAGGGATCCATATAGGATAGTGTAACATTGGGTCATTGGTTATCTTCGACAAATATAGAAGGTTCAAAGTATCCATGAAAGTTAACTCTGTTTGTGCCATAGAATTCCAAGCCCCAAGAGAATTTTCTACCCATTGGTTTGTATTAACAAAATATTGACCTAATAATAGGGATTCCCATGTTTCGTGAAAGGTTGATTATTTTGTCCAAAGTTTTGATTCTGGATGAACTAAGTTTGTGTAAATAGAGTCATATTAATTCTAGGTATTCCCCCATGAATGGTTGGCTGCTTTAGAAAGTACTAACATTTGCAGTATTGACCATACTCATCCCTCCTATCCCAGCTGAAGAAATATTTCCTTGGTTCATATTATTCCCCCAAGGAAATCCAACATTGGTTCTCCCTATTATAGGATTAACTATTTTACTTTGTGGGATATTCTGTCCTAAAGAAAAACTATTACTCGTACCTCCCATTCCTTGGAAATGTATGTTCATATAATATATGATGGATTTAGGAACAACCCGAATTCTTATGGTAGTGTTGGAAATGGATATTTATTCACTATAGGGTGGAAAACATAGGATGGAATTGATTAACCACTGCCAAGGGAAATAGTATTTATTGTAATGGGATGAATATTTGCATTCACACGTTGGAATCCTAGAAAAATAATCCCAAAGGATAAAGAATTAGACATTTCTAGCATAGATGCATCCCCTCCTATACGCACCGTTGCAGATGGTGGGAACCATCCATATTCTCCTACAGATGATGCATTTAAGTTTCCTTCCCAAATGGAAACTTAACTTACTGGGGGTGTAACTTCTCCATTAATAGGTATCTCCCTTGTTTTTTCCATACTAGTCCACTCAAAGAGTGGATTATTTACTCTAGGGGTATGTAACTCAAGTTCTTGATTGTGAAAAATTTAGGACTCTGTGGTGGATTTAACTTACCTTTGAGGTCTAGAAGATCCTCTATAACAATGGGACCTAGGCTCAGGATGAGGAGAAACAAATTTGGGGTATTTATTTAATCGACCCTTGTTGGAATATATTAAACCCACTCACAACTTAGGATAAAATAAGTAATCATTATTTGATTAATTATTCACCCACCAGCTTAATTAGTTGGCATCCATTTGCACCTTAAAGTCAATACATGCCATCTATATCCTAGGAATGATTTATTTCTAATTCTGGGTTGATCCAGAATTAGTATACAGGACTTTACAGCAGATTCTACTTTTTCTGCTTTTTCTGCTTTTTCCTGCTTTTCTATGGATAAGATAAAAGCTAGTCAACTAGGAAACTGAGAGCTTTTGTTTCCAACCCATCCTCCATTAGTTTTTCTCAATTTTCTAGGATTAGCATTTTATTTCCATCTCCTTGAAAACTCACTCATGCTTTTTCCAACTCGTGAGGTCCTTGATAGATTTAGCAAGTGCTTTATCCACCTATGGGGGTTTGCTATATTTTGGTAAGTCATCCTTTTTGAGATTTATGAGTTGTTTCCATACAATTCGACTTTCCTATGAGGGATGTACTATTTATGTACACTATTATTCATAATTATTTAATGGAAGGATACACACCAATATTCATCTCTTCATTCATGTGATTCAGTCTCTTTTCTTCTCTCTATTTTTCCTATGTATGCTTGTGAGAATTCTTAGTAGCAAGATCTATTTCATGTGCTTCTTCTTAGAATAATTGCACATAGAATTGATCTATTATTTCTACATCATATCAGAGCTACAAGGTTGATCAATTTCTACAAAGTTGAGGAGCGCTTCCAGTCTCCTATCCCTCTTTGAAGAAGAGCTTGTCTAGCTTACACGATTTTCTCCTAGTTTGTTTTGCAGGTTGCAGAGAGTATCTCTTAGAGAATATCAACAACTTCAATATGGATTCAAAAGTTTGTCTACTATCTCCTTTAAACTATGCTGATTGGAAGCCAAAGATGAGTGCATGCTTGAAGAGGCAATGTCTCTTTGATGTCTCCATTGGTGCATTGAGTGAACCTGAGTCTTATGAAGAGAAGATTGATTGGCTTAATAATTGTGATAGAGCTTATGGAATTATGTGTTTGGTAATGTATCCAAATATATATTATCTCATATATTCTGCTGAATTTCCATTTGAGCTTTGGAAAATTTTGGACAAAGCTTTTGGTTTGCAGGAAATTGAAGATGAAGCATGGAGCGAACCTAGCATCTCTTCTTGTTCTCTCTCTCAAGATTTCTTGGCCTCTACATTATTTGATGAATTTGATCATGATGAAGAATTTTCTCATACATTTCATGTTGCTGCTGACCTCTTTTATTCGAATGCTTCCTCCTTCAATGAAGAAGCAAATATTGAAGAGTCATCTTTTTCTGTGTCTCTTGAAGGTGATTTTTCTTCTTGTGATACTATTGATGAAAAAGAAGTAACATATGGATCTGCTGCTGATATTGATTATGATCCTATAACCCATTCATTTTTCTATCAATCTACTATCTTATATTCTGAGATCTATGTGCCAAATTCTTTACACCTCTTGCATACCTCTCTCATTGATGGTGCGCAACCCAGTGACTTATAGGATGTTTGCTTAGCCACATCAAGCCTTATTTGTGTCATACCACTTACCTTACTTGATCTCATGTGCTTCAGCATATCCTCCTTGGTTCTTGGCATCAATACTCAGAGCCTTCTTAAAGATTGTGAACATCTCATTCTTTCCTCCTTTCATACAGAGGATTCAGTACCAGTGTATTCCCATGAGTCTATTGATATGATTATATGTGATCCTTTGGATTCTGATTTAGAAGCATGTTTTCAGGTTGATACACATATAATACCACCATACATACCATCTACCATGCCTTTGAATAATCCAAATACTATACAAATCCCAAGATCACTACTTGATTCCTCATTGGTCTCTTATGCAGTGATATTTATCTTACATGGTTTGAAGTCTTTCCTATCTTTCATTGGATGGTTATACATGTCCTTAGTCATATTTGGACTGATATTAAACATGTTTGGATATTTTATAAATACTTATGATTTAGATCTTATGCCCATCCATCATTCAGATTTTTACACCTATCAGTTTTCCTCAGTTGCTCATAATTTTGCTAGTCTAGCCCTATATCCTCATGGAGCCATTGAATCCTTTGTCCTTGCTGTTCCATATGCTAATATTTCTGATATATCAGAGTTTTATCAACCTCATATCATATCTATACAGGTGCTACATCATATTGGAAGATTTACATGTGATTCACATCACAATTTTGCAACTATTCAGGGAATTGGGTGTGAAATAAATTGCCTTTTTTTTGTACTCTTTGGGAAGGAGTATGCACAGATATATTTTCCATTTCAGGTTATGTTTGCAGATCATATTTTGACAGTAGCAAGAAGCATTCATATAATGCTCCTACTTCATCAGATGATGAGATACAAGGAGTCTCTCATCTTCCTTCTTGCAGGTTCTACACTCCAGCGCATGATCATGGAGTTCATGATTTCTTCAACAAGTCCTTCATCCAGAAGCAGTTCAGTCAGCTCATTAAAGTGAAGATGAAGATATGTTGAAGACACATTTCAAATTCTATGCCTTGTCCTATCTTGAGGGAGGATTTTCCCCATGTGGTTTTGCCTCTTTCCTCACTTTTCTAGACATAATAATTGTTAAAGGGTGACCATAGCCTTGTTGCTGGGCCCTATATGCATCCATATGCATCCATATTTTTTTGCCTTACCATCATAAAGTCAGAATTATAGGGGGATGTTGGAATATATTAAACCCACTCACAACTTAGGATAAAATAATTAATCATTATTTGATTAATTATTCACCCACTAGCTTAATTAGTTGGCAGCCACTTGCACCTTAAAGTTCAATACATGCCATCTATATCCTAGGAATGATTTATTTCTGATTCTGGGTTGATCTAAAATTAGTATACAGGACTTTACAGCAGATTCTGCTTTTTCCTGCTTTTCTATGGATAAGATAAAAGCTAGTCAACTAGGAAACTGAGAGCTTTTGTTTCCAACCCATCCTCCATTAGTTTTTCTCCATTTTCTAGGATTAGCATTTTATTTCCATCTCCTTGAAAACTCACTCATGCTTTTTCCAACTCGTGAGGTCCTTGATATATTTATCAAGTGCTTTATCCACCTATGGGGGTTTGCTATATTTTGGTAAGTCATCCTTTTCGAGCTTTGTGAGTTGTTTCCATACAATTTGACTTTCCTATGAGGGATGTACTGTTTATGTACACTATTATTCATAATTATTAAATGGAAGGATACACACCAATATTCATCTCTTCATTCATGTGATTCAATCTCTTTTCTTCTCTCTATTTTTCCTGTGTATGCTTGTGAGAATTCTTAGTAGCAAGATCTATTTACCGTGCTTCTTCTTAGCATCATTGCACATAGCATTGATCTATTATTTCTACAACCCTCAGTTTCACTAAGATGTCCTTCCTTGGATGAACTCTCAAAGGAACTAGAGCTTGAATTTTTCTTCTTCTTCATGTTTTATTTTTGGTTCTTGATTTTCTTCATCTGCCCCCTAAGGGGGTTGATTATTGTAATAAATTCTTGGCCTTGGAATAGGGAACTCTCTTTGTTCTAGAGAGTGTCCTTGAATACTTATAGACCTATGCAAAGGTTTATCTATCGCGATGGCTCCCATAAGACATAAAGGAGGAAACTTACAAAATTAAGAAATAAAACAAACAACACACACTAAAATTTTTCCTGAAAATATTTTTATAAGAAAAAATACTCTTCCAATGACAAGCACTTGGTTTTTTAGGAACAAATACTATTTAGTGAAGAAATGTGGTAAAAGGTATTATAAAGTTCAACTTGATATGATTATGTCCCAAGTCCAACCAATAATTATCAAGATACAGTTAACCTAATCTCCATGCACCAATAACCAAGGGTGCAAGAACTTTCCTTTAATACATACCCTCCCAAGTATATGAGATGGAGAATCTATGTCTATCTTAGGTGCCATAAGATATTCCCCTTGCAATGACCTATGAGGATCCTAGGAAAGGAAACTACAATTATCACTTCACATTAGGTAGATGGGTGGAATGGTTGTCTGGAAGAGCTTCTCTGAATGGGAAAGTAATGTAGGGCACATGTCCTAGACATGAAGTTTCTAATGAGAAATGGTGTCACCAGAAGGACTTTCTGTATCTGAACAACTCCTGAACTCACATAACCCCACTAATCCAAGCAATAAGGGACAATCTTCCCACTTGGACTAGTTTTACCTAGTACTTGACACCTATTTGAGAGGCAACTTCCTTACAAGTACTTCATGCTACTAATGGATTTATCACTCTTTAATTCATAGTCTCAATATCATCTGGCCTTGGAAGAGTTAGCTCACAACACCTATCTCCAAGGTCCTAGAAACTAGACTATTAAATGAGTTCATATCAAAATAAAATACCCTAGATTATTTTATAATTTTTTTTACTTTTCAAAAAATAACAATTTTCAATCCTTTTCAAAGAAGAAGAAAATTAGTGCAACTAAAGATTTTCAAATGCAAATGTATTTGTTTAAATTTTTTTAAAGTGGAAGATGAAGCACTATTAAGTGAAACTAAATATTTTCAAATGCAAATGAATTCGTCCACAGTCTTTTAAAATCAAATATGAAGAAATTTTCAAACCACCAAATCAATCAATGAAAATGCAATCCTTTAAATGCATATGAAGATCTGCCAATTTTCATTTTTTCCAAACCAAATATTTTTTTTTGAAATCCAATTTTTTATTTATGAGAATGCATCTTTTGAACAACAACTCAAACAAATGAAAGCAACAAAAAATGAGAAATATATTCCTTTCACTCTACTGAAAACAACTTCTATTACTAGACTCTTCAGGCATAATCCAAAGCCAACTTTGAGAAGAAAGAAGTTCCCAGACTCACACAAGATAGTAGGTATACTAGATAAGTTCTTGGAAGGTAATTTCACTCAAACATAGAGCAATAAAGAGCACACACAATGATATTATGCTCTATGGTTTCTGTTAAGCCCTTAATGATGACACATTACACCATATAGTGTGGCACATTACTCCCTATATTGTGGTGCATTACATATTATTTATGTTGGCTTGGTTATATTAGTGGGTATATTAGTGGGTCTAGTAGCTGTTATTGTACACCTTTATCTCCTATATATAGGAAGGATATATTCTCATTTTAGTCATCGTAGTATCTTATTATTGTCTTGTGTACTCAGTACATTGTGTAAGGACGTTCCTCCCTTGAAGAGGATTGATATTTATATCTATTATTCATTGTTAAGGCATGTATTACTCTCTTATTATTTATTTCTTCTCTTTTTATTCTATATCTGGGACTTGGTTGCATAACATTTGGTACATAGCTCTTTCCTCGAGACTAACTTCTGCAAAATGAGTCATCTTGTAACTTTCACTACAACTTATTTTCTACAAGGATTCATAGATCGAGGTTAAAAAACCACTTCCAAAATAGAACGAAATATCTCCACTCCGAAATTTAGATCCAGATCCCTTACAATTTTGAATATAATTGTGGGGGAATATAGTGTTTTTTACTAGTCCTACAGCTAGTATAAAACAATTGTTCTTGTGAAAAAGTTCATATCTGAGGCATCCAAGATCCAAATTGAGTGAGACTAGTTTCATATGAAAGAAGAGAAACTAGGGTATCTATGGTATAAGTTCCAGATACAGAAACCAAACATTGGACACATGGAATATAGTACAAGTGCACTCTCCTGGATAGGAAAAAAATAAGAAGATTTGGTATATTTGCAATAACTTTTTTTTGGCTCATAAAAATTAGGTCAGACCCAAGGAATTGGAAATAGAAAAGATCAAGGTACCATAGGCCAAAGTTTTAGACTCAAAGGAGTCGAAATTCAAATTTTACCTTAGTTACAAGTCGGCCCTAAAATAGTCTTCCAATTAGGGTTTGAAAAAGGTACATCATCTTTCATTTGAATAGATTTTAGTAGAATGATCTATTTGTGGTAAACCATAGGGTGTGATAATTTCAAAATTAAACCAAAATGAAGTCGAAAGAATCACACTCCACTCAAACCCCCAAAGGATTCATCCCCGAAATACAAGGAAATGGAAGACATTTCTTTTAGAATGTCCAAGTTGGAGGATATGATTAAAGGAAATGTGAAAATTGATGACTTTGCTAAATTGGAAAAGAAGTTGGATACTAAAGAGGATCTCAAAGGGATGGCGAGTAAATAAGATAGTAAACACTTGAAGGAGTTTATCAAGGATATCAAACATAAATTAATTCCTCAATTATCTACTCAAGAAGAGGATAAGGAGGAAAAAGATGACTTATTCTAGTCACGTCTGGAGAAAATTGAAAAACAATTGGAGAGTAGGAAGTTGGAGTCCTCAAATTTTGATGATTCACTACAACATCATGGGTTCAATTCAGGTCCAAGAAACTACTTTATCCCCAATACTGACATGATCAATTTTGATGTAAAGGATCCAATCACGTGGACTTTTCAGATGGAGCAATTCTTTTTTCTACACCAGGTGCCCACTATGAAAAAGGTAACTATTGCATCCTTGTATTTAGAACCTAATCAATTTGTATGGTACCAATGGTTTTGTGACCATAAAAATGAATCTATTATATTTTTGTCTATATTCACAGAAGAATTGATTGCACATTATGAGGATATAAATAGAAACACCTTCTTTAATCAATTGGTAAATCTCAAGCAAAAAGGTTCAGTTACAGAGCACATCAAGCAATTTCAACAGCTAATGTTTCAGAAGATAATTTGTTAGATCAAGTTTATTGGAACCTTGAAAGATAACATTCAACATGAGGTGTGTCTCTTTGAACCATGATCGCTAGAGAAGGATTTCATGATGGAAATGAAGGTTTAAAATAAAAATATGGCATGACTACTAGAAAGGCCTTCTCCAACGCATATAGAGAAATTAATGTTCCTTCTTCTAAGCCACCACAAAGGTTGACACCCCAACAACTAGATGAAATAAGAGGAAAATGGTTATTCTTTAATTGTGATAGCAAGTATACTAAGGGACATCAATGCAACAAGAATAAATTATTCTACATAGATTGTGAAGAGGAAGAACCAAAAGAAGAGGAAGCATCTCAAGAAGAGGTGACTTTAGAAGAAATAGAAGACGGTACTTCAAAAGAAATTACTCCCACCATATCTTGTCATGCATTGGATAGAATTAGCACTCCTTAAACTCTCAATATAGAAGGATACATCAAAAAGAAGAAGGTAACAATGTTGATTGATTATGGTAGTACTCGTAATTTCATTCATTGTAAATTAGCCAAAGTTCTTAATTGCTTTGTTTATCTAGCACCCGATTTTCAAGTAATGATTGTAGATGGAGGAACTATAAATTTGTTACGGAAATTCCATAATATAAATATGGCTATGGGGGGGTATGCATTGAATAGTCCAATGATTTCTATCCCAATGGGGGGTGTTGATGTTGTCTTAGGTGTCCAATGGTTACAATCATTGGAAACAAGGGCTTTTAATTTTCAAAAAAAATTCTTGAAATTTTCATGCAAAGGTAAAGAGTAGGAGTTAAATAGTATCACATGAAAACTAGACAAGGTGATAAGCTCTAATGCCATGAAATATTTGTTGAAAAAGGGACATCAAGGTGTAGTTGCACAATTATGCTCATTAGATGTTCAAACCTCAAATTTCCCTATGTCCCAGATCTCCAAAGACTCATTAATAATAATTCCAAGTCATTTTAAGATATTCCCAAAGGTCTTCCACCTATTCGTGACTTTGATCATGATATCCACTTAATTCCAGACATTGTTCCTCCTAACATCAAACCTTACAGATATCCTTATAGCCAAAAGAGTGAAATTGAGAGTATGGTGGTTGAAATGTTAGAGGTTGGCATAATTAGGCCTAGCCAAAGATCTTACTTTGCACTAGTAGTAATGGTACCCAAGCTAGATGGATCATGGAGTATGTGTCCTGATTATAGAGAGCTCAAAAATATCACCATTAAAGATCAGTTTCCCATTCCCTTCATTGATGAATTGTTAGACGAATTACATGGAGCGGTTGTATTCACAACGTTGGATCTTCGTTCTGAGTATCATTGGATTTGAATGAAGGATGAAGGAAACCCAAAAACAAAATTCAGAAATCATGAAGGTCACTATGAATTTTTGTTCATGCCATTTGGTCTAACAAATGCACCTTCCACATTTCAAGGTTTGATGAATTATATTTTCAGGCCTTTCCTTGGAAAATTTGTGTTGGTATTCTTTGATGTTATACTGATCTATAGCAAGTATTGGGAATAACATGTTCAACATGTTGACAAGGTAGTACAACTACTAAAGGATAAATAACTGCATGCAAAACCCTCAAAATGTTTCTTTGGGATAAAGGAGGTAGAGTATTTGGGTCATATTGTATCTCATGCAGGTGTCAAGGTAGACCCTAAAAAAATTAAATCCATGATGGACTGGCTGATTCCCAAAACCCTGAAGAATATTTGAGGATTATTAGGTCTAATAGGGTACTACCATAAGTATGTTCAGAACTATGGAAGAATAGCAGCTCCTCTAACATTTTTACTAAAGAAAGATGAATTTTCTTAGACTCCAGAGGCAAATAAAGCCTTTCAACAACTCAAAGATGCCATGTGTAGATCTCCTTTTTTGGCAACACCATACTTCACTAAAACCTTTGTTATAGTTAATTTTACCACACATGGTTGATCACATATTTATGGCCTTTCCTTTCCCTCTACAAACTCTTTAGACCCCATGGACTCTTTGATGTTTCCAATTTCATCACTTAAAACCCCTGTTCAATGTTGTACACAACTTTTAATCCCATACTCGCCTGTACACGTGAATTTTGACCTCAAACCTGTGTACATCGGGATGTGTGCATAAATCCAAATACTTTTTGGGTTTTTCTTCATGTGTGTCCGAACCACTTGACTCTTGGCCTTCCATATGCCTTGAGATCACTCATATTTGACCCTCCATTACCCTTTTGGAGTGCTATATAAGGAACCCCTTCGATACATTGAGGAGGAGGAATTGAAGAGAAAGGGAACTATAGCCCATTGTTGCCATAGTTTGCATATACTTGAGTCTGCATCCCTTTGTCCCTTTGGAGCACTTTGTGTTCTTCCCAAGCTTTTCTTTGATTTTGAGCTTTCTATCGAGAGATGGAGGATTGAGGTGGTGGAGGCCCAGGTGGAGGACTCGGTTTCTCCGGTTCGGAGACGTTTCGATAGAGGTTGTCATCTATGTAATCTCTGATTTGATTGATAGAAATATCATTTCTTATCCAATAATGTGAATTTGAATGAATATTGAATCCATGGATATGTTTAATTGCTTATACATTGTTGATTATATATGCTATATTATATCTAACACCATATTATATAGCATGCATGTCTTGTTTGCTGTTGTTGAGAGAAAATTGCTAGCGCAAGAGGGATTGGAAAAATATCAACGAGGATCTACTTCAACCGTCCAGAATAAGGTATGATCTAAGGTCCCTTAGTGTCAGATGTTCGGTTTCTCTTGCATATTGGGAAAGGATTGTTTTCTCGTATCTAGCTATATGTTGAGGTACACCCCAATCCATAGGAATTTTCTCTCCATAACAACCTTTATTATGGAATGTGATGCTACAGGAAATGAAATTGGAGCTGTACTAATGCAAGAAGGACTCCCTCTTGCCCTCACAAGTCATCTAATCAAGGGAAAGAACTTAAAAAATTCCATTATGAGAAGGAAATGTTAGCAATACTACATGCCTTGAAGCAATGGTGACCCTACCTTATAGGGATACATTTAAAGGTTAAAATTGATCATGATAGCCTTTAATACTTCTTGGAACAAAGGATATATTTAAAAGAGCAACAAAAATGGGTAACAAAGATGTTGGGATATGACTTCGAAAACATCTACAAAAAGGGGGAGCAAATGTTGTCGCAAATGCACTCTCTAGGAAGGATGAGTATGTTGAAGCATTACTCTATTCTATTTCAATCATCCAACCAACCATGATGGATAGCAGAAGCAATGGACGAATCGAAAAATGACGAAAAAATATGGACATTTATTCAAAAGCTGCAGTAGGATCCCAGTGTCTCTAATATGTTTAGGTGGAAAGATGACTTGCTATGGTACAAGGATCACTTATATCTTGGTAATATTTCCTATCTCAAGAAAAATGTACTTTATGAATTCCACTCTTCGCTGATAGGAGGGAACTCAAGTTTCTTAAAAACCTACCACATGGTATAGAAATATTTTTTTGGGATGGTCTTAAAACTGACGTTCAAAAATTTGTGATAGAATGTTTGATTTTCCAACAAATAAAATGTAAAAAATTAAGACCCCTAGTCTCCTCCAACCAATTTCCATTCCAAGCCAAAGATGGACAGAGGTCTTGGTATATTTTATCACAGGTTTACCAAAGTCTGAAGGAAAAAGTCTCATCATGCTGGTTGTTGATAGACTTACTAAATATGCACACTTCTGTGCACTATCTCGCCCCTTCAAAGCAATATCGGTCACCAATTCTTTTATGGAGATGGTACAAAAAATACATGGTAGTCCAAATATTATAGTAAGTGACAGGAATCCCATTTTCACTGGAAATTTTTGGACCAAACTATTTTCTTGTTTAGGTACTCAACTGGCTCATAGCTCATCTAATCACCCTCCTGATGGAAAAAAATATATATTAAACAAATGCTTGGAAGGGTATCTTCAATGTTTTGTAGCTAATAAACAAACATAATGGGTCAAGTGGTTACCCTTGGAAGAATGGTGGTATAATACTTCCTTCCATACATCATCAAAAATGACCCCATTTATGGCACTTTATGGCTATCATCCACCATCCATCACATCTTCACTAAGAGACTTCTCTAAGGTTCAAGGACTGGAATACCACATAGAGCATCAACAACAAGTTCTTCAACTCTTAAAGGACAACCTAAATATATCACAAAATCGAATGAAACAATAAGCAGATCAACATCATAGTGAACGAAGATTTAATGTGGGGGATTGGGTGTTTTTAAGACTACAACCATACAAACAGATGTCCCTGAATACTACGGTCCCTACAAGGTGTTGAAAAAGATTGGTAGTATGACCTACAAATTGGAACTACCTGCATATTCACAAGTCCATCAAGCTTTCCATGTTTCCTATTTAAATAAGGTAATTGGTGACAAGCTATTAGTCCAAATAATATTACTATAACTTGATGAGGAAGGAAAAGTCATATCTGATCCTGAAGAAATTACTGAAATATGAACTAGACAGTTTCGAAATCAATCAATTTCAGAGTATCTCATTAAATGGGAGAACTTACCCATGGAAGATTCAACATGGGAAGATGAGTCCTTTATACAACAACATCCAGAACTACTTCATCGTTGAGGACAACACTTTTTTAAGGGGAGGGGCATGTTAATCCCTTACTGATGACACATTACAGCATATAGTGTGGTGCATTACTCCCTATATTTTGGTGCATTACATATTATTTATGTCGGAATGGGTCTATTGGTGGGTCTTGTTAACCCAAAAATCTCCCACACAGCTCTCAATGGCCTACAACACCAAAGTACACCACCTCACAAAACTCATTTCACTCCATAAGAACTTCCATGACCTTCCATTTGACCCCCACACCTCCAAAAGAGCCCATGGATGAAGAAAAGGACTAAAAACCCCAAAAAGAGCCCAAAATAGACCCCCAGGAGCTAAAGCCATCAAAAAGGGGCTGAAACCTTGAAAGGGGCTAAAGTTAGGGTGGAAAGGGCTAAATGCCCAAAAAAGGGGCTAAAGCCTTGACCAAGGGCGTAAAACCCTAAAATCCCTTGGAAAAACTATAAAAGGAGGGTGGGGGGTCACTCTCAAATTACTCCTCATTTGCATATTGTTATGCTTCCCATGGATGCTTTGAGACCTCTTGCTCTCAAACCACCCACTCTCCTTCTCCTTCATCTCCATTTCTCCAAGCCATTGCTCCCCAACCAAGAGAGAGGTGCTCCCATGAGCTAGGGCATGGTGGCCCATTTCCACCTAAGTGAGGTATAGCTTATTTTTATGCATGTTCATTTGCTTATTTTATTTTCTGACCAATATTTTTAGTTGCAGGTTTGCCATTAACACCTTTTGTAGGTTTCTTCCATAGTAGTATAGGTTTCTCTTGCATGTTTTGGAGGCGGAACCCTAATCCATTGTGTGCAGAGGGGTTCAACAATACTCCATCTTTGCTTTTATTTCTGTCTAGTCTCATTCCCGCTTTTATTTTCTATATTTCCACACAGGAACCTACCCTTCCATCCTATAGATGGAAGGGAGATATTATTTCCCTGTAGCAAGGAGAAATCCCCGCTACAGAACTGGCGACTCTGCTGGGTCGATCCCACAGAATCCCGGGGCCAAACTTTTTATTCTCAAGTTTTTAAAATTTTTGCCCTAGTTTTTCAGAAATTTCATGTTAAATCCATGTTAGATTCTTGTTTATTTAAATTTCTAGTTATTGCTGAGCCTCCTCAAGGCCAATCCAAGCCCATTTGGCCACAGTACCAATTACTGTTGGCCATTCATGGTTTGCAAATCACTCAACTGTGCAAAAATGGCCAAACCGAATTTCTAAAAATTCACCTATGTTCAGGCTCATTTTCTTTCCAAATAGTTGATCCATTTGTGAATCTTCCCATAGCTAGGGGTAAAAGGGCCCATTTACGAATTAGGTTTTCAACTGTTTGAGGTAATTCCTCATGGTTTGATCAAAATCCAATTCACAAAAACGAGACTTTTACAGGTGCGCGACCCATTTTTGGGCTTTTTAATTACAGTTACTATTTTTATTTTCTGCATTTTATTTCATGAACAATGTGTAAATGTTAATTAAATCATTATGGCTTAATAAAATGAACCTAGTCTAACTAAAATCAACTTAAAATCAACGATCTTGCTGCCCCCTTTCTCCTCTACCCAGTCATCACCCTCCGGGGTATTCTAGGATATGATGAAGGGACAGCTCGTATAGATCTAGGAACTCCATGAAATTTTTCCAAAACCACTAAAACCAGGTGACCTGGAAGGTATGGGGGGTAGAGAAGGAGGGATTCTCACGGCGCTAAGAGTCCTCCCTGCTTGACCAACCTAGCACTTGGGAGGTGACCTAAGGATCTACAGATGAGATTAGTCCCATTGTGTTGAGAGCCCATCACCTTCTCTTGGTTGAAGAAGAATACCACTAAGAGGTAGACACTTAGTTAGGACAACAATTCAGGGTTAATCACCATATTTGCTTACAAGTTTCTGTTTACATTTCTGCAAACCAAATACCAAAACAAGCAAGCAAACCAACAGACCATACCACATAATTAACCCAACTCAGTTCATGATGCTGAGTGAGCCTTAAAAGTTACCAAATTTACACTAAATTCAACCAACTCTGTAGTCTTTGAGGACATAAGTCCCTGACTGCTACAATTGTGGGAAGTACTTGGGATTTTCCTAGAAACTCATTGTGAGGAGTACCACAGGAACCCCAAAGTAGCTAGCCGCTAAGAGGAATTGCCAAGCAAAACAGGCAACGACCCCTTCCGATTGTGTAGAGTTACCCGTGAGGAACATGCCAAGCGTTGTCTTCTAGCAATATTGGTGACTAAGAGACCACCTTCAGCCAGTAGGAAGCCATTGAAAATGGGGTCCAAATTTCATACCCACCATTTTCATACACACAAGCCAACAAAATTGATCCTCCACAATCTTCCTCATGCCTAAGAGGCGAACCACCACCATTTGGAACACTCAGTTGACACCGTCATATCCATTCTCAGTGATCTCCCACACCATCAGAGGGCCATACAGCCTCTGATTCTAATTCAGACCCATATTAGTCTGAACTAGAACTCCACACTAAACCATCTAGCCCCATGGCTACTGCAAACCCAGATCCATTTTTCGGTCTAACCTTAGCAAGTGGACCCATGTCCACATCACAACCAGTCACCCACAATGTGGCAAGTGGTCCAAGCATAGTCATGCAGATTTTCATTAGCCAATTGCCACCACCCATAGTGACTAGCCAAGCTGGCCACACATGGGGGCAATGGCCCCTCCACACACATTGTCCCACCTGCCACGCAAGGGGGAAGTGCACCAACCAACCACATTGCCCCTACTACCATACAGGGGGTAAATGCCCCCACCACCCACACCTTCCCACCCACAACACTTGGGGGCATTGGCCCATCCGCTATGGTGCCACCATAAGTACCCCCAGCTATGCAAATTCATTATGCACCTGCAAACCCCACCCCCATTGTAGCCCCATCCCACATCAATTTGGGGTCAAATCTTCCATTCATGGCTTGTTTGAACTTGCCTGACTTGGAAATATTGACGAATGACGCCATCCGTCACCAAGCTTTTTGGCCACCCATGCCAACTAAGCTACCCTCAAACATCCCAAAGTTTGAAGGAAAAGCCGGGGAATGTCCCCAAAATCATATAATGACATTCCATCTATGGTGCTCGTCCAATAGCATCGTAGAAGACTCCATCATAATAAGGTTGTTCCAACGCACCCTTACATGTGCCGCAGCCAAATGGTACATTGAGTTGCCACAAGCCAAGTACCCCGACTTCAACTCCCTAGCCTTCATGTTCCTGCAGTATTTTCAGCTCCCAGTCAGATATGACGAGGGGGTGGAGATCCTACTATCCTGCCGTCAAAACAACACCACTCCAATCACTAATCATATCCATGAGTGGCGGCAGTGCCGCAGCTTGTGCAAGATCCAACTTGATAACAGGATCTTCTTAGATTGGTTACTCAAGACTTTGCTCCCGCCCATCGCAAAGGATGTCGCATCTGAACGTCCCCAATCTGAAGAAGAGGCCATATTGAAGGCCCAACAATTTGACCTCATCTACACCTAGTCGAGATACTTGTATACCGTCATCCCAGACGCTCTCCGTCCAAGTACCTCTTACCGCAACGCACCAGGGGCATCCCACGCAGCGAATGGCATTATAGGGTCAGTCTCTCAACAACCACCACCTCGACTGACACCACCTACCATTGCACCACAACGAAGAAAAACTGCTAATGTTTCTTACCAAAACCAAGCTTCGGACTATGCTAGAATGATGTCTCAGTCCAGAGTGACAACTTCCTATGCATAACCTGCGCCACTGCAGCAGGCTCAAGCTATGGCTTGGCCAGCATAGCAATATGTCGGGAAAATTCCCACATTCATGGCACCTCCACCACCACAAATATACTATGCACTGCCAGTGCAACAAGTTCAAGCCCCCGCCCCTGCTCCACCTACTCCACCTGCTCCACCCGCTCCGTTGGGACAAATTTTTGCACAGCAAAACCGTCCCAACTAGCCTGCCCCCAACAATCAACAAGGGAAAGCTATAAATAACCGGCCCCATAACCAGGGCAACAACCAACTGCAAGGAGGCGGTCAACAACCGAATCCTCCCAACAATGTCGCAGCAAACCAGCTAGTCCAAAATCCCCCGCGACAAAATGCACCAAGGCGCAATGCCCCATTGTGCACAAATCAACCATGCACACTCTATGAGGTCTATGGGCACTATACATTTGAGTGTCCCCTCATGGGCCACGCAAAGCAGACTATTCGAAACGAGGCCCAATAGGCTGCCAATGCTACAAACCAAGAACAACCCAACTTGGCACCACAAGGACCTCTTCCCATGGTGCTTCAAAACCCACTTCCAGTCCAAGGGTTGGTGGCAACTGCCACTCCTCTCCAAGCCACTCCCAATGCTCTAGGGGCACCACCCATGGCCGAAACAAGTGGCCACCACTTGATGACCATGACCACTGAAGAGGTCAACTTACAGACTAGACGAAACCAATACGGTACCACTACTGAACCTGTTGACTCATCAGCAACATCTACGTCTAAGACAACCAACCTACCTCTCCAGTTACCCCCATTCCCATGCCCCCCCATATGCAAAATCGTCAATAATGGCACAGCTAGAGCTGCAGTCATCTATAGCATAGTGGATGATTTGGCCCAAACGCCAACCGCCATGTCCACTCTTGAGGTACTTAAAATGTTCCCAATGCAGTGGAAAGCCCTACTAGCCGCTCTAGGGGAAGTAGACCCCTCCGATTCCAAGCTAATCACCTTTGACACAAAAAACAGAGAACCACGCATGCCCTCCACTATCACCTTCCAAATCCTGGTATCCATTCAGAACTTGGTTGTGCACTGATGCATAGTGGATGAGGGGGAATCCACATGCGTCATGTCTACCTTAGTGTGGCAGAAGCTTGGATCAACAATTCTGCAACCATCTTCCACGACTCTGCGGGCTTATGATGGACACCCCACTAAATCCCAAGGAATCCTCCCTCATGTCCCCATCACGTTAGCTGGGAAGACAGTCATGATTAACATTGAGGTCATCAATGCTCAAATGGATTACAACCTCTTCCTTGGGAGGATTTACATGTATGCCATGCGAGCAGTCGCGTCAACTGTCTTCTGCCTCATGATGTTCCCCCACGAAGGGAAGATTGTGACAGTTGACCAACTCACCTACCATGATCCGCAAGGGTTAACAGCACCTGCCAACGTTATCCCTACCATCACCACCATTGAGCCGCAAGGGATGATCACACATGCTAACATCATCCTCGCAACTAACACCATGGTTGAAAACACACCAACTTCCCCACCGTTGAATGTGGGCCCTAGGTTGTTTACCGATCCCACCATGATGGCTCCTTTCCCATTGGTGTCACCACCACTGACACAAAAGCAAACTGCAGACTTGTGCATGGTCTCATCAAGCACCATTTCACCCAAACAACAACCGCAGCCGCAGCCCCAACCACAACCACAAAACAGTGTCCACAGCCGCAATGCCAACAGCAGCCGCAGCATCACCCACAGCAGTAGCATTACGTGCAACTACAAACACAACCTCACCCCCACGTGCAACCAGCTGGGAGTTATGTGGGCTCATCTCCGGTCCATACAATTCCCTTCCTCTTCCCCCCACCTGGCATCATGAGCAAGCTAGTCATGGCCACCTTGAGCCTACCCAACTTTACATTAGGGATCCCAGTGTGGTACCTAGATCCACCAGCTCAACCACCAATGCCCCAAGTTGTGCTAACTCTGGTGCAACCTATCGCAGTTGAGTCTCACCCCCCACCTGGTCCATATAGGCCAATCACCGCACCCGCATCTGCACCACCCCAACCCAAAAGGGCTAGGGGAAAGAACACCAAAGCCACCGTAGAACCATGACAAGTTCCACCTTGTGCAGTCTGCGAACAACATGGCCATCCAACTCAGGATTGCCCTAAAATCCTAGTGATCCATGCGCATCTAGACACCATGGACACAGACGAAAACATCCCCGTGGTTGAACTCCCAATCACGCCAATATTTAGGAACAAGGCATTGAGGACAAACCATGCTTGTGCCCTTTGCGGCTTGTATGGACATTACTCCCACCATTGCCAAGACCTGCCCGAATTTCAAATGGCTCTTGCTGACCTCCATCACCACTCCCTTGAGTCTGAGATCACCTTGATCGAAGAAGTTCACCCCCCACCACCTTCCTTAGAAACCATGTCCATTTACATGATCTCCAGTTCTACATACCCTCTTGTCTCCACCATCACTGACTGTCCATCAGACCTATCTCTTCCGTTATTTCTGCTAACCCAGCTCCATCCACAGCTGCAACCTCGGTTGCAACCTTAACCTCAGTTGATCCTTTTCCTTTTCCTTTTCCTTTTCCCTTTCCTTTTCCTACCATCTGAGATCATGAGTAAGTTCATCTTGGAAACTCACAATCTATAAGATTTCACACTAGGAGATCCTATGTGGTACCTTGAACCACCTACCATACCTCTGAGGCCCCAGGATGTGTTAACTCATGTCCAGCCAATTGAGATGATGATGCACCCACCTCTAGGTCCATCAAAGACTTCTCTTGTCTCCAGGCCTACCCCTCTTCCTCCAACAGAGACTGGGGGCAACGCCACCAAAACCACAACCAATACCATTTACATGATCTCTAGCACCAGTTTCCCTTTCGTCTCATCGGTTGTGGAAGATCCACCTGATCTATCCTGACACCACTTATGTGATGATGGAGCGATCTATAAGACCACCTTTGGTTTTACCCCATTCCCTTTAAACCATAGTATGGAATCGATTCTTCCCATAAAAGACCAGATTCCATCACCCCGCCTTGCTAATGACCTTCATCTTGGCAAGTGGGCATACCTCTTCATTGACTCTGATGGACAACTCTTGGAGAACCCCCGCAATGGGATCTACCTCAAGATATTTTATGCTTAACATCACCAATGAGTCACTTCATTTTCTTTTCTTGTTTTTCAACGTTTTTTACCACAATTCAAAGGCAGCACCATCAGCTTCTAGTCAAAAGTCACCCGAAACTTGTTCGAGACATCTCTCACACCTCTGGGATCAAACTTTCATCTACTTAATGAGACCATTGTCTCATGTTTAACTAATCAATTTCAGGACCATTTCCTACAAGTCACCTCGACTCATGAGCCATGACATAATGATGCGAGTGTCTATGAACCGGTACTCATATCACACTACCCGACTGCAACTCATGCGAGTGATCGGGCCGCCACCCGTTAAGGATTGTACCATATTTTACTTTTTGTATTTATAATTTTCTTGTTCACCGCACCTTTTGCGGACATCTTTGGACCATCGTCCACATAATCCTTTGTTTTTATTCCATATATTTGACATAGAAGTGTTCTCGAGCCGCTGCCCACTTAGGAATGTAATTTTAGCTTTTACTTTGTATTTTTATCACATAATTGTCTTTTCGGTTTACTGCACCTTATGCAGACCTCTGGACCACTGTCCACAAAATGATTTCTTTTCTTGCACTTATTTGGCATATAAATGCCTCCGGACTTGTACTCACATTGCATGTGGTCAAGTCGATCCACATTAACACACACACACGCTCTCCTGACCTCTATCCGAGAGCCACCTCGGTTTGCGTGCCTTTGCCACACCGTCTCGCAGGCCTCTGCCACGACCTATCCCATGCATGTATTGGTATGTTTGAGAGCCTTCTGCTCTGTCCATGCTGCGTGGATGACCTTTGGACCTCTGTCCACCATCTCGACATGGGGCACCGCTCGTGCCACCACAGTCGGTTGACCGCAATGGAGTTTTGTTTAAGCTCTTTTCTGACTCCTTAAAACAAAGAAAAGATCGCTGAGTGCAACTATTTCCTTTCTCCCTCGCTAAAGTATGGGAAAGGATGTCTACATCGTCTTATTTACCTCCTTTTGCGGACCATGTAGACCATTTCATGAAAAGGACCTCCTTGGCACACTTAAGCCAAGACCGTTCCCCTCTGCATACTTTTGTGCTTTCTCGGGTAGAGGGGCCGCACTCTACAAAAAATCTCACCACTGGTTGTCGTTAAGCTCTTTTCCAGTCATCTCAACAAGAAAAGATCACCGAGCAAACTTGGTTTTGTTCATGCTCGTAAAAGCATGTGAATGATCGTCCAGTCAGTATAGGTTTAACCTTTTCCGACCTGATTAGACTACCAACGGTAAAGAAGTCTCTCATCCCCTCCAGGATGGACGAGCTCTCCTATGTATACTTTTATCCTTTTTCGAGCACAGGAGACTAGCAATGAAAAAGAGTCCCCACTAGAGTCTTCTTCGTGCTTTCAAACTCTCTAAAATTGAAAGCACCATCGAGCATTTACCTTCTTGGGCTCGCCAAAAATCCACGAGATCGTACCACAATGGTTTCCTGAGACACCACCCCACATTGGGTCGCCTTTGTTCAGAGTACTCTGCAACGTGTCTTCCTTGGATCCCATCAGTATCAAAAGTGTCCACCTCCTCCAAGTATTTCCCATCTGCAGTGACATTCCTTGTATTACAGCTATGATCCCATTCCTTTGAGTAAGTTTCATTTGCTGCCTAGTCCGCCCTACCATCATACTCTGAACAAAGGAAGTTTGAGTCTCCCTCCCCCCCTGCCCCTGTTCAGTTTTCTCCTTCCCTCCCCTTCCCCCCCAATTCAGTGAGTCAATCCACAGATTTCTTCACACCTTCCGGTTATCCCTCGTGCCCTTGGTCAAGGAAACATCATCGCCTTGACCAGGGGCAGGTCTCCCTCTGTCGACGCCAACACACATATTCCAGAGGATAGACCCAGAGGTCCCTATACCTTGGTTTCATTAACATCATTGATGAGTTCCTTAGACCACTTGAGAGGAGCCCTTAGTGCCTCTCAGGATGGTTGTTTCTCACGTGCTTGACTTCAACTCCATCATCACACTGTTGAGATTCGTACAGGGTTCGTTCCACACAGTACTCGGTCGAAGACCCTGAATGTCACCCAAATCTAGCACATTGGTGAGTCCACTCGAGGGACCTAAACAGGTTATGTCCCTTGTGATTTCTGGGTTGCATTGGAGACAGTGTTCATAAGCCCCAGTAGTGCTTCGGTATACCTTTATGATTGATACAACATACTTGTACCGCAGAGACTCTGACTCTCAATCAGTGAGTCCATACAGCTATGTACCATTCTAGATCTAGCAGACCATCAGTCATGAAGATATAGCATTCCATGAGAATGCCATGGGTCCAATGTACCAGATCAATATTGTATTCAGCCTCACATAGAGGCAACCAGCATTGTAACATCAGTTGTATATGATCGTCTCTTGTATTTTAGAGCATAGATCAAATGATTCTTTTGACATTGTTACGAGCATGGGATGCCCGCCTCATCCATATACATGTCACACATTTATTGTATCTCACCCATTGATGGGAACCAAATTAATACAAAACCAAAATACACCATGCCCCAACCCCGGAAGCACCACCTCTCGACAGTAAATCCTATGATGTCCATCGGCCATATGTTGAGCTCCTACCCTCACACATCAGGGGGCAATCTGTTAACCAAAAAATCCCCCACACAGCTCTCAATGGCCTACACCACCCAAGGACACCACCTCACAAAACTCATTTCACTCCATAAGACCTTCCATGACCTTCCATTTGACCCCCACACCTCCAAAAGAGCCCAAGGATGAAGAAAAGGGCTAAAAACCCCAAAAAGGGCCCAAAATAGACGCCCAGGAGCTAAATCCCTCAAAAAGGGGCTAAAACCTTGAAAGGGGCTAAAGTTAGGGAAGAAGGGGCTAAAGCCTTGACCAAGGGCTTAAAACCCTAAAATCCCTTGGAAAAACTATAAAAGGAGGGTGGGGGGTCACTCTCAAATTACTCCTCATTTGCATATTGTTATGCTTCCTATGGATGCTTTGAGACCTCTTGCTCTCAAACCACCCACTCTCCTTCTCCTTCATCTCCATTTCTCCAAGCCATTGCTCCCCAACCAAGAGAGAGGTGCTCCCATGAGCTAGGGCATGGTGGCCCATTTCCACCTAAGTGAGGTATAGCTTCTTTTTATGCATGTTCATTTGCTTATTTTATTTTCTAACCAATATTTTTAGTTGTAGGTTTGCCATTAACATCTTTTGTAGGTTGCTTCCATTGTAGTATAGGTTTCTCTTGCAGGTTTTGGAGGCGGAACCCTAACCCATTGTGTGCAGAGGGGTTCAACAATACTCCATCTTTGCTTTTATTTCTGTCTAGTTTCATTCCCTCTTTTCTTTTCTGTATTTCCACACAGGAACCTACCCTTCCATCCTATATACAGAAGGGAGCCATTCCTTCCTTGTAGCTAGGAGAAATCCCTGCTACAGGTTTAATAGTTTTTATTGTACATCCTTATATCCTATATATAGAAAGGATATATTCTCATTTTAGTCATCATAGTATCTTATTGTTGTCTTGTGTACTTAGTACATTATGTAAGGAGGTTCCTCCCTCGAAGACGATTGATATTTATCTCTGGTATTCATTGTTAAGATGTGGATTACTCTCTTATTGTCTATTTCTTCTCTTTTTATGCTTTATCTAGGACTTGGTTGCACAATAGTTTCACACTCTAGGCCTATTGATTACTTAAATACAAAATGAAAATATAATAAAGAACTCAAAACTTTAAACTTTTCATATTTTTTTTACTCAAACTTAGGTAAAACACACTCAAACACCACCCAGAATCTTAATGGAAAGGCACAAGCAAGCCTACACTACTCAGAAAATACAAACAAACCAAGCCTTTTAAAAAAAGAATGGAAACACTGAGAAATTCTCTCAAACACAAGGTATTTTCTTCTATGAAAAAGGTTTTATACATACCATTCACACCTATTCATATCATTAGGTGTGAATACCCCCTACCATTTGCTACTGCAAGTACAATTTCCATCGAATGGATCCTATAGTGGACTAAAAAGGTAGAAAATTTCAAAAAATTCAAAAACACTAAAAGTTTAGAACATAGAAAGCACTCTTTAATGCCCCACAAAATTTTGTTCCTCCTGAGTAGATTCACCAGTTCTGTTGTAGGGAAATTAATCATATGATTAGGGTGAGATCACTAGCATACTAAACAAAAGGAGTCTGCCATATAAGGATCTATTGGCAAACATAAAATACTTATACTCATACCTAAGTCCACATACAAATTGATAAAAGCAAATCTCAATTAATGAGAGATGCAAAGAATAAAGCTTGTGCGACTTCTTACAATGGTTGACCGAAGATGCTCCTTTTTTCCAAATCTTCCCTTGATTTCCCAACCTTCTACCTATAAAAAAAATGAAACAAACCTTGCTCAAACCAATTTGACAAAAGTAAAAAGTATTACTAAATTGAAGTAGAAAATAACATAAGATTAGTAATCAACTTCAAAATGAAAAAGAATAACTCCTTTATTCCGGTTATCAATCACATAATTAACTCGAAATTTTGGGAAGGAAACTATATAAAATATCTATTGACGCGGTAGAAACAAAGTACAATATATACCGCTTATCTTCTTTGACACCTTAATGAACCTGAATATTCTGGTCTCTCCTGCTCAGGCACTCCCACAATTCCACTCCAATCCACTAAACGCATAAAAGGGATAAACTACTTGAGGGAAACAATTCCAGTATGCAGGATACAAGGGTTCAACAACAAGGGTTACTAATGAAATGAAAACATGGGTATGATAGAGAGTGATTCCTCCATCGTGACTTTACTATCTTGGGTGTCTCTTCCTCTTGGTCCTTTCCATTGCTTTTTAAGATTGAAGGAAGAATTTGAGGATGGTTACCAAATGGTTGGAGGAGTTACAATCGAGCAAGTTGGTTTGTAAAACTTCCTAGCTTCCCTCATTTTTGAATTTTTATTTATTTTTTGTGATTTTTTACGGCATTTACATTTAATTGATAGGAAACATGCAAATGATTTACTTCTTGTCAGTGTGCAAGATGCAAACTATCAGTTTTTGAGGAATTCACTCCTAATGAACCAGCAAGGTGTGATTGATTCACTCCCAATGAACTAGTAGGATGTTAATCACCAAGGAATTTTCTCCTAATTAACTAGAAGGGTGTGAATTGCTCTTTTTAAGGTTGAAACTCTTCAAAAGGAATGGGTGGGAGATAGGGTTTCACTTCTAACACTTAGGATCACCAAATAAGAGTTAAATTGACATAGGCTTTTCCATCCATAATGTGTTTTTTGTGAACATATAGTGACAATTCAAATGTCCTATTTTTGAACTGTCGTCATGGACAGAGAAGTGTTAATTTGAGTTATAATAGTGTATAAACACTTATAAATCCAAAGTTTTAGGATTAATTTAAACAAAATAATAGAATATGATTTGAAAATGTATATGTGAAATACATATAAAACTTAGTTTCATGAATATATAATGATAACAAGCCCATACAAGGTAGGCCAAGACTCAGCGTGAAAACTGGACAAGTTGTGCCTAAAAAAAATGGGTTATAGTGATTCTACATAGTTACTAGTAAGCTAGTATATAAAGGCATGAGAGGATAGGATAGGTTGAGGATTCCATGGGAGAGGTGGAGGAAGGATATTATAATGAGGGATCTTGAGCTCCAGGTGTCCTAAACCATAGGGATGACACTCCATGAAGGATAGCTTTGAGAAGCCTTTCAAATATTCCTTTTTTTCCTTCCTAACTTGAGCACCGCACCTTGTACAAGAGAAAAATGCATTACCAGGTGGGCACCACACTTTTTACATGGGTAAAAGGAGGTTTCAATGCTTTCTGCACGTAACAAAATGGCGTTACTGGAATAGGTACCGCAACTTGACCATAGGGAATGTGCGATGGTGGCCAAAAGTATGAAAATGTTGATACTTACCCATTTCCAACTTCAACACTTGAGTATTTAAGGAAAATATTAATATTTTGTTCTAACAACATGATTTTGATGAGAAATAGGTATAATAGGTTCTAGTTTGCATATGATGGGGTGCCCAAGTACCTTGGAGTAGACTTCAGCTTGACTAATGTTTGAAACATAAATGGTATCAGTACATTGTGTAAAGGATCCCAATCTATCACAACCCTCTTTCTTTTCATGGTTTGAAATAACATTCGTGATCCTTTTGTTCAAGTGACCAGTACAAACCCCTATTCCTTCACTCCTTATTTTGAATTTTTTGAGAGAAGTGAGTTAATAACCAATTTGATTTGATTGGTTCATTACAAGACCTTTATCAAAATTTCTAGATATAAAATATTTGATCTAGAATTCCAATCATTGGAATGAGGATCTCAATATTTTTGAACTATGTCAAATTCTGGAATGAACAGAGCATTCACCACATAAATATAAATCTTAACTTATGATTTGATCGATTCTCCTAGGTCTACGTGTATGAATCCATATCATAACGCAAAAGACAGAATCTTCATTTCAGTGATTTATAAAATAAATGATATTTTCCTCATAACAAAGGACTATCACTTGCCTCAACTAGGTCTATGTTGGATTGTTGCTTCTATAGATTGACCAATTATTACAAAAAGTCAATATGTGCATTACAAGTAAGAGCCACATTTCCCTTGATGTTGGACCTCTTACAATCAAATATTTGGACTGTAAAAATATGGAAGTAATATTTTAAGGAGTTATATTAATAGATAAAACACACCTTATTCCATAAATAAATTAGGATCTTAGTATTAAATTAAGAAATGCAAAAATTAATTCAGGGATGCAGAGTAGAGATATTTTTTTTTCACACCAACCTCGACATTCATTCCATTCAAAAAATTACTAAAAAAGAGAGAGAGAGATATGATCCTCATACACACATCCTATCTTATGGGTTTCCAAACCCTTTAATTGACACAAAATCCCTCACAACTCTCCTACATATTTCAGGAAATTACAATGAAACCCAATCCAGTTCTCAGATAACTCTCCACTAACTATGTCAAGTTATCCCAACAACTCCTACTTTTCCAATTTGAGAGAAATTGGTTCCTACAACTCAACAACAGATGTCAACAAATCACTAGAATATCTATTAGAGATATTTGATTAATATTACAAACAAAAAAGAAAATTTGAAAACAACCCACCTTTAAAAAATGTATGCGATGGTGCCATATTTTAAACGCTTATCAATTATGTTGCATCAAACTTACAAAGAGAAAAATGTTCATGGACTCCTATCCATGAGGTATTCAATATTCTTACCATACTTCTGAATCTCAACAAAACTAATCCAAGTTGGGTTTTCAATCGGAAGATCTTTCCATTTCACTAAATATTCATAGTAATTTTTCTTTCTGCTCCTCTTGAAAATTTTCTGATCAAGAATCTTCTTTACTCACAACTGCTTTGTTGTATGTGATTATTTTCTCCACCTGAATTCCTCTTTATTATTCTTATCCTATGTTTTAGTTTCTCTGTAATGTAAGGATATAAATAAACTACGTTGAATATTGGTGAAATCTCAATATTAGGTGGTAACTCAAGTTCATGGGAATTGGTTGAAAATATCCTCAATAACTTGCAAGGCCCTGTATTTTTCAGTTTCAGTTTGTTATACTCATTCATTAGGACTCTCTCTTTCCTCAAATGTGATAAAACGTTATCTCCAACCTAAAAATTAACCTCTCTTCTCTTCAAATATTCCCTTTGTTTATTCCTATAACTAATGTCATGCCTTTTTCCTTTAACCTGTTCATGCAACAATTTCCTAGTTATACCAAATCCTCCGCATCAACACTTCTTCTTTCTTCCTTTCCTAGATCTCTATGTTTAGAAATTCCTCTTGGGTGCATACCATATATTATATGGGGAATTGTTTCAGGAAAAATCTTGTGACAAAATAAGATCCCATTTATTTTTTATGCTCACACTCCTTAGTAAGTTTCCCAAGATCTTGTTTACTACTACTATAAACACATAAGTTTGGGGGTGATAGGCTGAGATGTCATGTCCCCATCCCAATGAGACTGCTAGTTGATAATGTTTCACCCACCTACTAGTTCCCTAGGTTTCAATAAGGGATCTATGGGACCCAAGAGAACCTTAGTTTTTCATTTACACATTAAATTGGGTCATATAAATAATAAATATGGATAAAATAAAGTGGCACTACTTCATAAGGACATTTGGAGGTTCAT
Source organism: Pseudotsuga menziesii (assembly GCA_001517045.1). NCBI lineage: Eukaryota > Viridiplantae > Streptophyta > Pinopsida > Pinales > Pinaceae > Pseudotsuga > Pseudotsuga menziesii. The sequence goes on from LPNX010585979.1 coordinate 253,923, forward strand.
GGAGACCTTGGGTGGCTAGATTCTTCCTTACATATGTAATGACTTAACCAAAAATTATAAATTATGGGTAATGGGACGTTATTGGAAGGTGAATAAGTGTCAAATAACATATCATGATCCAAATCATTTGAAGGGGTGAAGATGGGTAACTCCCCATAGAAGAGGAAGAGGCTAAGAAGACAATAGGTGCCACTTGGAAAGAGATTTCCTGTGTTTTATGACAAAAATAATGGAAGATTATATGACAAGCCATAACTGATTGTAGACCTATGACAATATGACATGTTAGGGATAAACATTGCCTCCAAGAGGGCACACTTGGAGCTTGGTGGAAGCAATTCAAATTTGGAGGAAGATGGAGGGTTGAGGAGAAGGACAAGTGTCATGGAGGTTACTAAACATCAAGGATGAGTTGGACGAAGCTTATGGAACTCAAATTAGACCTTGGAGGACCTTAGGATGGTTATATAAATATTTCATTAGGAATGATAATGTATTTTTATCATTTGATATTTTCTTTGGCATTTTGAAAAGCAATAGCTTGTCCATTGCACGGTGAGTGCTCACTTACCTTTCTATTGAGCCAATGTTGAGAGAGTGAGATTCTCATCCAAGTTGGTTGTGGGAGAGGCCACCATGACCTCTCATTTGGAGCTTAATGGAATTTTTTTACTGTAGATAATAATTTTCTACTATTCGTGACCCATCTCTTCTCCCATTCTCTCAATCCCCACTTCAATATTTCCATATTTCTCTATGATGGCACACTTGTGTAAATAGTGCTTGTGCCGCATTGACTCCAGTTGATTCCCAAGAATGGGTGAATGATTTATGTCTCTGTAATATCTCTCCCATCCTCTTTGTAATTCAAAATCAGCATAAATACATATCCAAATGTCCACATTTCCAAGCCTTGTTGTGACTAGTTTCCATGTGTTGATTTCCCATTTCAACGGAGATGTATATATGATGTATGTTGCGACTTGGATCAGATTTTATATGATTTTAGTGAGATATTAATATTATTTCAATGTTATATATTCATTATTCTCTATTCTGAACCATTATATACACCATTTGCAAGTCAAAGTTGAGCTTTTACATGTCATTTCCCTTCAACAAATATCACCGAATTTATGCGTTTGAATATGAAGATTTATACCTCTGTTGAAGAAATATTAACCATAAAAAATGAAATTAAATTAAGTATAATAACACTACCCATACTCTATTTGACAATTTGTGAGGTTCGCATAAGAATTGGAGAGCCATTTCTGCTCACACCCTGGGGGGAATTACACCACAAACTACTAGTAATTTTACCATTTTTTCCAATGTTCCCAAATAAAGTTTCATATTCCTATAACTTGTCATAAATTTATGAGAGATTCAATTTATTGGTACTAAGACTCCCATTATCAGTCCCTACCAAATTCGAGACCCTCTTGTGTCATTCGAATCCCCTAAAGTTAAGACTAGTCAAGACAATTTTTCCCCAAATTATAACTTTGTTGAGAATTTTCAAATTGGGTCATTACATGAGTATTTTTACTGCATATATGACACTTCTACTGTTCGTTACCCATTCTCCCAATCCCAACTACAACATTTCCATATTTCTCTATAAGGGCGCACTTGTGTAAATGGTGGATGCGCCCCATCGATTTCAGTTGATGAACAAGCATGGGTGAATGATTTATGGCTCTTTAATATGTCTTCCAATTCTCTCTGTAATTCAAAATCAGAAAAAATACCTATGCAAATGTCCACATTTCCAAGCTTTGTTGTGACTAGTTTCCATGTGTTGATTTCCCATTTCAATGGAGTTGTATATCTAATGTATGTTGCGACTTGGATACGATGTTATATGTTTTTGATGATTTATTAATATGATATTAATGGGATATATTAATTATTATCATTTCTAAATCATTATATACACCATTTGTGAGTCAAAGTTGAGCTTTTACATGTCATTTCCCTTACGCAAATATCACTAAATTTAAGCATTTGAATATGAAGCTTTATACCTCTGTTGCAGAACTCTTAACCATATAAAATGAATATAAATGAATTCTAATAACATTCCCATACTATTCTTGACAATATGGGAGGGTTGCATAAGAGTTGTAGAGCCATTTCTGCTCACACCCTAGGGGGAATTGCACCATAAATTACTAGTAATTTTACCATTTTTTCAAGTTACAGATGCCTACAACCTGTTATAAAGTTATCAGAGACTATATTTTTTGGTCCTAACACTCCCCTTATCAGTCCCTATCAAATTTTAGATCCTCTTGTGCCATTCGAATCCCCTAGAGTCGAGACTAGTCAAGACAAATTTTCCCCAAATTTTGACTTTGTTGGGAATTTTCGAATTGGTTCATTACATGAAATAAATGAAATATTTGTCCCAACATTTTTCCACAATGTCCTCCATAAATTTCCAACAAAATTCCTATAAAATCTTACTAATCCATGGAATATTCTTATCTCATAAATGTTCCTTACTGAAGGCCACTCCCTGATTACTTCCACCATTTCTAGGTCCATCTCGAGAGATCACAAAGCCTGAAAAAACAAAAAAAAAAAATCATGAAGGAACATTTCTTCAGATTAATTAGAAGTTTCTCCTACTGCAACCTCTTCAATATGAGTTTCATAAACCTTAAATGTTCTTCCTTTGTTCTAATATAAATAAAAATATCATCTAGATATACAATTACAAACTTGCCAATAAAATGTTTGAGGACTTTATTCATGAGTCTCATGAATGTACTAGTGCATTTATCAAGCTAAAAGGCATGACAAGCCATTCATACAATATGTCATTGGTTTTAAAGGTTGTATTCCATTCATCTCCCTCTCTCATTCTAATATGATGATATCTAGTCTTTAAGTCTATCTTTGAAAAATAGCTTTCCCCACTCAAACAGTCCATTAAATCATCTATACAAGGTAAAGGAAATAAGTACCTTATTGTTATCTTGTTTATTGCTATGGATTCAATACACATTCTTTAGCCTCCATCCTTCTTTGGACTCAAAGAAATAGGTACAACACAATGGATTAATCTTTATCTGAATAGTCCCTTGTCCAATAGCTCTTGAATCTTATTTCCAATCTGGTCATTCTCCTTGGGTGTTATCTTGCAGGCTTCCTTGTGTTGGTAGGATTTCTCCAAGAATTAAGTCTATGTGATGGCTAATTCTTCTTAGGGGTGGTAAGGCATTAAGAAACTCATCAACAACAATATCGGAAAACTCATCTAATAAAACTTGAATTTCAGCAGGTAAATCTTTTAAATTTGTATTGGTAAGTACTACTCTAGGCTTACCAACCAAAGCAAATTTTACCTCTTCATCTTTCTCTATTTCTTGAAAAAACTCCTTTCCACTTATCAACAATACACTTGGACTAGCTTCTTCATTAGTAGTCTAATCCTTCAAAGGAAACAACACATGCTTGGTCCCATCCTTCTCAAGAGAATAAGTGTTCCTCCTACCATCATGAATGGATCTATTGTCATACTATAATGGCCTTCCCAACAAAATATTGAAGACATCCATGGGTATTATGTCACATAGCACCTTATCCTTGTAGCTACCAATATGGAATTCCATGCTAAAATGTTCATTCACCAAAATCTGATGTCCTTTCTGCAACTGAGACATTATGTAGGGAGTGGGATGTACCATCCTCTTGAATCCTAACTTATCTACCATCTCTATGGAAACCATATTGCTTATGCCACCACTATTATTGATAATTTTGCAACACTTGCCTCCTGACTTGCACATAGTTCTTAACATAATTTTCCTTTGGGATGGTTAATGAGACTTATTTTATGCCTTGACCAAAACTCAACAACAATGATTACCCTTCCTCAAAAATTTCTTCTTTTACCTCTGCATTCATAGTCTCCTCCTTGACTTCTACAATATAAGCTCCTATTTGGTTTGTTGATTTTTTCTCAAGACAAGTCCAAGACATGTGTCTTGTTTGCACACATGTATAACACATTATTTCTATCTCTTCCTCTACCTCATGGGAAGAATATTATTCCTCTTGACTCTCCTCCTCTAGGTGGTTGACTGTTAGAACTTACTCCTCTAGGTGGTTGAATGTTGGACTTTCCTACTTCTTCTTTTGAAGCCCGAAATATTCCTCTATTGAATGATCCCCTTCCTCTTAATGGATTCCTTCTTCGACTCCTTTGGATTCACTTCCTGACCAAAAGTTTCTTTTGCTTTTAGGGTTGCTTGATAGGCATCTTCCACTATCCTTAGGGGAAGAGGGTTGATTTCAACTTGAATCATTGTCATACTACAGTCCATTAAGGTACCAACTTGCAACTTTCTCAACATCCTCTTCTATATGCCCTGCCCTAATATTAAACCTATAAAACTATTCAATGTACTCCTTCATTATCGGGGTCATCTACCACAAATCCCGTAATTTTATAAATAGGTTCAATTGATAGTCCTTGGGCATGAACTTGATCTTAATTTTTTCCACCATTTTATCCCAACTCCTGAGTTTAGTCTTTCATTTCTTTCTCCTATTAGCCTATAACCCATCCTAGGAAGAGGAAGCATCTCAAGAAGAGGTGACTTCAAAAGAAATAGAAGAGGCTAATTCAAAAGAAATTACTCCCACTATTATTTGTCATGCATTAGATGGAATTATCACTCCTCAAACTCTTAAGATAGAAGGATACATCAAAAAGAAGAAGGTGACAATGTTGACTAATTCTAGTAGTACTCATAATTTCATTCACTATAAATTAGCCAAATTTGTTAATTGCTTTTTTATCCAACACCCGAGTTTCAAGTAATGATTGCAGATGGAGGAACTATAAATTTCTTCGGGAAATTCCATAATATCAATCTGGCTATGGGGGAATATGTATTGAATAGTCCAATGATTTCTATCCCAATGGGGGGTGTTGATGTTGTCATAGGTGTCCAATGGTTACAATCATTGGGAACAATGGATTTTAATTTTCAAAAACGTTTCTTGAAATTTTCATCGGAAGGTAAAGAATAGGAGTTAAATGGTATCACATGAAAACCGGGCAAGGTGATAAGCTCTAATGGCATGAAATATTTGTTAAAAAAGGGACATCAAGGTGTATTTTCACAATTATGCTCATTAGATGTTCAAACCTCAAATTTCCCTATCTCCCCAGATATCCAAAGACTCATTAATAAGCATTCCAAGGTATTTGAAGATATTCTCAAAGGTCTTCCACCTATTTGTGACTTTGATCATGCTATCCACTTAATTCCAGAAAGTGTTCCTCCTAACATCAAACCTTACTGATATCCTTATATCCAAAAGAGTGAAATTGAGTGTATGGTGGTTGAAATATTAGAGGTTGGCATAATTAGGCCTAGCCAAAGTTCTTACTCTGCACCAGTGGTAATGGTACCCAAGTTAGATGGATCATGGTGTATGTATCCTGATTATAGAGATCTAAAAAATATCACCATTAAAGATAAGTTTCCCATTCCCATCATTGATGAATTGTTAGACAAATTACATGGAGTGGTTGTATTCACAAATTTGGATCTTCGTTCTGAGTATCATTGGATTTGAATGAAGGATGAAGGCAGCCCAAAAACCACATTTAGAACTCATGAAGATCACTATGAATTTTTAGTCATTCCATTTGGTCTAACAAATGCACCTTCCACATTTCAAGATTTGATGAATTATATTTTCAAGCCTTTCCTTAGAAAAGTTGTGCTGGTATTCTTTGATGATATAATAATCTGTAGAAAGTCTTGGGAATAACATGTTCAACATGTTGACAAGGTACTACAACTACTAAAGGATAAAGAGCTGCATGAAAAACCCTCAAAATGTTTCTTTGGGATAAAGGAGGTACAATATTTGGGTCATATTGTATCTCATGAAGGTATCAAGGTAGACCCTAAAAAAATTAAATCCATGATGGAATGGCTGATTCCCAAAACCCTGAAGAATATTTGAGGATTCTTAGGTCTGCCAAGGGTACTACTGCAAGTTTGATCGGATATATGGAATAATAGAATATCCTCTAACATATTTAATGAAGAAAGATGAATTTTCTTGGACTCTAGAGGAAACTCAAGCCTTTAAACAACTCAAAGAATCCATGTGTAAATATCCTATTTTGGTGACACCAGACTTCACTAAAACCTTTGTTATAGTTGATTTTACCACACATTGTTGATCACATATTTATGATCTTCCCTATCCCTCTACAAAATATTTAGACCCCATGGTCTGATATTATACTTTGATGTTTCCAATTTCATCCCTAAAAACCCCTATTTATTGTTGTACACGACTTTAAAACCCATACTCACGTGTACATGCGACTTTTGACCTCAAACCTGCATACATCAGGATGTGTGCATAAATCCAAATAATTTTGGATTTTTCCTTCATGTGTGTCTGAACCACTTGACTCTTGGCCTTCCATATTCCTTGATATCACTCATATTTAACCCTCCATTACCCCTTTGGAGTGCTATATAAGGAACCCCTTAGATGCATTGAGGAGGAGGAATTGAAGAGCAGCGAAACTATAGTCCATTGTTTCCATAGCTTGCATATACTTGAGTCTGCATCCCTTTGTCCCTTTGGAGCACTTTGTGTTCTTCCCAAGCTTCCCTTTGCTTGTGAGCTTGCTATTGAGAGATGGAGGCCCAAGTGGAGGACTCGTTTTCTCCGGTTCACAGACGTGTCGACAGAGGTGTTCACTTGTGTAATCTTTGATTTGATTTAATAGAAATATATTTTCCTATCCAATAATGTGCATTTGAATGAATATTGAATCCATGGATATGTTTAATTTCTTATAAATTGTTGATTATATATGCTAGAGTAGATCTAACACCATATTATATAGCATGCTTGTCTTGTTTGCTATTGTTGAGAGAAAATTGCTAGCGCAAGCAGGATTGGAAAAATCTCAATGGGGATCTACTTCAACCATATGGAATAAGGTATGATATGAGGTCCCTTAGTGTTAGATGTTTGGCTTCTCTTGCATATTGGGAAAGGATTGATTTCTTGTGTCTAGCTGTTTGTTGTGATACACCCCAAGCCATAGGAAGTTTATCTCCGTAAAAACCTTTATTATGGAATGTGATGCTTCAAGAAATGGAATTGGAGCTGTACTAATGCAAGAAGGACACCCTCTTGCCTTCACAATTCATCCAATCAAGGGAAAGAACTTAAAAAATCCCATTATGAGAAGGAAATGTTAGCAATATTACATTCCTTGAAGAAATGGATCCACTAACTTATAGGGAGACATTTCAAAGTTAAGATTGATCATGATATCCTTTAATACTTCTTGGAACAAAGGCTATCTTTGAAAGAGCAACAAAAATGGGTAACAAAGATGTTGGGATATGACTTTGAAATCATCTGCAAAAAGGGGAAGAAAATTTGTCGCAAATGCACTCTCTAGGAAAGATGAGGATGTTGAAGCATTACTCTATGCTATTTCAATCATCCAATCATATTGGATAACCGAAGCAATGGACGAATGGAAAAATGACAAAAAAATAGGGAAATTTATTCAAACGCTACAGCAGGATCCCAGTGTCTCTAATACATTTAGGTGGAAATATGACTTTCTATGGTACAAGGATTGCTTATATCTTTGTAAGATTTCCTACCTCAGGAAAAGGTACTTTTTGAATTTCACTTTTCACCAATAGGAGGGCACTCAGGTTTCTTAAAAACCTACCACATGGTATAAAATGGATTTTTTGGGATGGTCTTAAAAATGACGTTCAAAAATTTGTGACAGAATGTTTGGTTTTCCAACAAAATAAAATGGAAATAATTAAGACCCCTAGTCTCCTGCAACCAATTTCCATTTCGAGCCAAAGATGGACAGAGGTCTCAATGGATTTTATCACAGGTTTACCAAATTCTAAAGGAAATAGTGTAAACATGGTGGTTGTTTATAAACTTACTAAATATGCACACTTCTGTGCACTATCTCACCCCTTCAAAGACATATTGGTCACCAATTCTTTTATGGAGATGGTACAAAAACTACATGGTAGTCCAAATATTATAGTAAGTGAAGGGGATATCATTTTCATTGGAAATTTTTGGACCAAACTATTTTCTTGTTTGGGTACTCAAATGGCTCATAGCTCATCTTATCACCCTCAATCTAATGGAAAAACAGATATATTAAACAAATGTTTGGAAGGGTATCTTCGATGTTTTGTAGCTGATAAACAAATAGAATGGGGCAAGTGGTTACCCTTGGCAGAATGGTGGTATAACACTTCCTTCCATACATCATCAAAAATGACCCCATTTATGGCACTTTATGGCTATCATCCACCATCCATCACATCTTCACTAAGAGACTCCTCTAAGGTTCAAGCACTAGAATACCACATAGAGCATCAACAACAAGTTCTTCAACTCTTAAAGGACAACCTAAATCTAGCACAAAATCGAATGAAACAACAAGCAGATCAACATTGTAGTGAACGAACATTTAATGTGGGGGATTGGGTGTTTTTAAGACTACAACCATACAAATAGATGTCCCTAAAGAACACCAAGAAGGATAATAAATTATCACCTAAATACTACGGTCCCTACAAGGTGTTGAAAAATATTGGTAGTATGACCTACAAATTAGAACTACCTACATATTCATAAGTCCATCCAGTGTTCCATGTTTCCTATTTAAAGAAGGTAATCGGTGACAAGCTACCAGTTCAAATGATATTACTAGAACTTGATGAGGAAGGAAAAGTCATCTTCGAGCCTAAAGAAATTACTGCAATACTAACTAGATAGCTTTGAAATCGATCAACTTCAGAGTATCTCATTAAATGGGAGAACTTACCCATGGAAGATTCAACATGGGAAGATGAGTCCTTTATACAACAACATCCATAACTACTTCAGTGTTGAGGACAACACTTTTTGAAGGGGAGGGGCATGTTAAGCCCTTAATGATGACACATTACACCATATAGTGTAACTCATTAATCCCTATATTTCGGTGCATTACATATTATTTATGTCAGCTTAGGTCTATTAGTGGGTCTATTAGTTGTTATTGTACACCTTTATCTCCTATATATATAAAGGATATATTCGCATTTTAGTCATCATAGTATCTTATTATTGTATTGTGTACTCAATACATTATGTAAGGAGGTTCCTCCCTCGAAGAGGATTGATATTTATCTCTGGTATTCATTGTTAAGATGTCGATTACTCTCTTATTGTATATTTCTTCTCTTTTTAGGATTTATCTGGGACTTGGTTGCACAACAGTTTCACACTCTAGACCTATCGATCACTTAAATACAAAATGAAAATATAATAAAGAACTCAAAACTTTAAACTTTTCATATTTTTTTGACTCAAACTTAGGTAAAACACACTCAAACACCACCCATAATCTTAATGGAATGGTAGAAGGAAGCCTACACTACTCAGAAAATACAAACAAACCAGGTCTTTTCAAAAAGAATGGAAACACTGAGAAATTCTCTCAAACACAAGCTATTAGATTCTATGAAAAAGGTTTCATACATACCATTCACACCTATTCATATCATTAGGTGTGAATACCCCCTACCATTTTCTACTGCAAGTACAATTTCTAGTGAATGGATCCTATAGAGCACTAAAAAATTAGAAAACTCGGGAAAATTCAAAAACACTAAAATTTTAGAAAATAGAAAGCACTCTTTAACGCCCCACAAAATTTTGTTTCTCCCTAGTAGATTCACCAGTTTTGTTGTAGGGAAATTAATCATATGATTAGGGTGAGATCACTAGCATACTAAATAAAAGGAGATTGACATATAAGGATCTATTGGAAGACATAAAAGACTTATACTCATACCTAAGTCCACATACAAACTGATAAAAGCAACTCTAAATTAACGAGAGATGTGAAGAATAAAGCTTGTGTGACTTCTTACAATGGTTGACCCAAGATGCTCCATTTTTTCCAAATCTTCCCTTGATTTCCCAACCTTCTACCTATAAAACAAATCAAACAAATCTTGCTCAAACAAATTTGACAAAAGTAAAAAGTAATACTGAATTGAAGTAGAAAATAATATAAGATTAGGAATCAACTTTAATATGAAAAAGAATAATTCCTTTATTTCAGTTATCAATCACATAATTAACTTAGAATTTGGGGAAGGGAAATATATAAAATATCTATTGAAACAGTAGAAACAAAGTACAAGATATACCACTTAATTGCTTTGGCACCTTAACGAAGCTGATGATTTTGGTCTCTCCTGCTCAGGCACTCCCACAATTCCACTCCAATCCATTAAACGCATAAAAGGGATAAACTACTTGAGGGAAACAATTCCAGTATGCAGGGATACAAGGGTTCAACAACAAGGGTTACTAATGAAAGGAAAAAATGGGTATGATAGAGAGTGATTCCTCCAGCACGAGTTTACAATCTTGGGTGTCTCTCCCTCTTGGTCCTTTCCATTCCTTTTTAAGATTGAAGGAAGAAGTTGAGGATGGTTACCAAGTGGTTGGAGGAGTTACAATCGAGCAAGTTGGTTTCTAAAACTTCCTAGCTTCCCTCATTTTCCAATTTTTATTTATTTTTTGTGATTTTTTAGGGAATTTACATTTAATTGATAGGAAACATGCAAATGATTCACTTATTGTCAGTGTGCAAGCTGTGAACTGTCAGTTTTTTAGGCATTCACTCCTAATGAACCAGTAAGGTGTGATTGATTCACTCCCAATGAACTAGCAAGATGTTAATCACCAAAGAATTCACTCCTAATTAACTAGAAGGGTGTGAATTGCTCTTTTTAAGGTTGAAACTCTTCAAAATGAATGGGTGGGAGATGGGGTTTCACTTCTAACACTTAGGATCATCAAATAAGAGTTAAATTGACATAGGCTCTTCCATCCATAATGTGCTTTTTACGAACATATAGTGACAATTCAATTGTCCTATTTTTGAACTATCGTCGTGGACAAAGAAGTGTTAATTTGAGCTATAATAGTGTATAAACACTTATAAATCCAAACGTTAGGATTAATTTAAACAAAATAATAGAACATGATTTGAAAATGTATATGTAAAATACATCTAAAACTTAGTTTAATGAATATATAATGATAACAAGCCCATACAAGGTAGGCCAAGACTCAACGTGAAAATTGGATAAGTTGTGCCTGAAAAAAATGTGTTATAGTGATTCTACATAGTTACTGCATCCCCATCCCATCATACAAATATATATATATATATATATATATATTACTATCTTAGCAATCTAAATCCAATCTCCCTGAACATCACAAGAATAAATGAGGCACAATTGCATGATTTAAAAAGCATTAATTTATAACTCACTTGACATATGACTTATTAATGTGAAAAACAAATCACGTGTTAAATTAAAAATTCTCTCAACTTCGGTTTCTTAAGGTTGTATTGAAGTTTTAAACTAATTTTAATTTTATAAAGTATAGCACCATCCATATTCTAATGAACCACACAAACTGAAAACCTTCTTTCTTCACAAAATCATGAATGAATGATGTATGGCCCTCCTCTTAAAGAGATTCCATCACCATTCTTCAATTACAAGACAAGGGATTTGAGGGAAGATGAAGAGTCATGAAATCATGGTAAGAGTATTCAAATTCAAAAATGGGCACTCGGGGAGTAAATAAGATAAGTTGATGACCAACTAGGGTCACCATTCCCACAAATCAGAGATTAATTTTCTTTCAAACCCACACAGTCCTACAAGTGTTCTCAAAAACAAGTAGGGATGCTTATTAAGACTTTTCACGCCCCTTCATTAGGTGTCACTTGGTCAATTCCTAGCCCATCAAATCCCTATGGGTTGGGGAAAGAATTATTAATCAATTGGGATTATTTTGTTTAGACCTTAGTTTGTAATAAGTCATAAGTTAATTTTATTTATTTATTTCCTATGAATAAATTAATTTTGGATAAAATGAAGATGGTATGGATAGGATTACTCACTATGAAAAAGGGATAAGTTCTAGCACTATGGAAAGTTGCAAAAAAGGAAGAAAACCTAGAAAGAGGGTGTGCCAAGGAAAAATCAGTGCAAAGTAATCAAGTAGAGAAAGAAGGGAAAGTATGTATTTTGGGAAAAATCCTAGAAAAGAAAGCAAAAACAACAAAGTAGGGTAAAATAAGAATAAATGTAGACAAAGACAGAAAAGAAGGAAAAGCAGAAAAAGACAATGTAAAAAGCAACAAGGAAAGAATTAGAAGGAAATGTCAAAAACAAAGAAATAGCACAAAGCAAGCACTTTCCAATCCAATTCAAGAGGGTTTATTAGACAAGGAGACTTTCTCAAGAATACTTCTCTTCTATAAAATTATGCATCAACAAACCTATCACATATTCATTCTAGAATTGAGAGCTCTAGCTTCTCAGACTTAGAAAGATGTGCCCCTAGTCACAGCTGGGAGGTGTGACCCTACTTCTATTCCAGTGATATTCAAGGATTGATGGAATTCATCCATTAATGGTGATTTATTTCAGTTTTTGAATTCATCTCCAACCAAATTAGAGCTCCTTGCAAATATTGAAGGGTCCTTCATTCAAACTCCATAGCATTCTTAATCTTCTTTCCCTTGTTGTGAGTTTTGTGCTAAAAGAGGCCATGTCTAAGCTTTCCGTGAGATCCATTTTAGTCTCACATTGATGTATCTACTATAATAGAAGAATTCTAAATTTATTTCTAAAATATAATACAGTAAATTCTGATTTTCATGTGTATTTCATACACCTAGTCTAGATCTTAATGAAAAATGGATAGTTTTCAATGTAGCTATGATTAATCAACATTTTCCCAATGAATTTGAGTAATTTTAGTTGTTGATGTTATTATATATGTTAATGAACAAATCCCATTCTTGAACTTGAGAATTTTTTACCTTCATCCTATGTTTGGGAAGCCCATAAGTGAATCTTGTTGTGCAGTCCCGGAGGGTAGTATTGCTTGTGGGACCTCTTAATATTTTCAAACATGTCCTAAACCTGTTCAAACACATTGATACTGATATATGATAGTGAATAGAATTTATGTAATCTTTCCTAAGTCAAATTCCCTCACTGTTGGTTTTCAGGAAGTGTCAATCAATGGTTCTATTACAGGAAATACTCATCTAGTGCGGACAGAGGCTGTTTACCTAGCATGAAACACTCAAAACTAGAATAAAATGATAACAAGATATATAAACTTTTCCTGATATTATATAAACCTCTTGAATTTTCTTCTCTTCTTACCTTCCACGGGCTGTTATAGTTTGATCCTTGGAGTGCTTGAATTGTGTGGATGACCTGCAAGAGACACAACAAAACACAAAAGAAGTAAGAGTAACAAGATAGCTTAAAATCCTATGAATAATACTAGGGATACTAAGGAGTTAAACAACAAACACAATATGATAATCAGACGTACAAGTGCATGTGGAAAAGAAACTACATTTGTATTAAAAGTACAAAGAGGGAAAGTTTACAATCGATGCCTTGGTGTTGAGAGACTCTTCTCAAATGAACCTTTCCTCAAAGCCTTAAGCTTTCCTACTAACCACTCACTAGTCTTGACTGAATTTTTCCATAGTTTCAATGCAATAACATATTTTTCCTCCCCTTACCCATGATGGTTAAGCTAGTATATAAAGGCATGAGAGGATAGGATAGGTTGATGATTCCATGGAAGAGGTGGAGGGAGGATCCTATAATGAGGGATCTTGAGCTCCAAGTGTCCTAAACCATGGGGATGAGGCTCCACGAAGGATAGATTCGAGAAGCCTCTCAAATATTCCTTTTTTTCCCTCATAGCTCAAGCACCATGCCTTGCACAAAAGAAAAAGGAGTTACTAGGTGGGCACCACACTTTGTACATGGGTAACAGGAGGTGTCACTGCTTTCTGCACATAACAAAAGGGAGTTACTAACATAAGTACTGCAACTTGACCATAGGGAAACTACAATGGTGTCCAAAAGTATGAAAATGTTGATACTTACCCATTTCCAACTTCAACACTTGAGTATTTAAGGAAAATACTGAGATTTTGGTTTAACAACATGATGTTGACGAGAATTAGGTATAATAGGTTCTATTTTGCATATGATGGGGTTCCCAAGAAACTTGGAGTAGAATTCAGCCTCACTAATGTTTGAAACATAAATGGTCTCAGTACATTGTGTAAAGGATCCCAATCTATCACAACCCTCTTCCCTTTCATGGTTTGAAATAACATCCATGATCCTTTTGTTCAAGTGACCAGTACAAACCTCTATTCCTTCACTCCTTGTTTTGAATTTTTTTGAGAGAAGTGAGTTAATAACCAATTTGATTTGATTGGTTCATTACAAGACCTCTATCAAAATTTCTAGATAAAAAATATTTGATCTAGAATTCCAATCATTGGCATGAGGATTGCAATATTTTCGTACTCTGTCAAATTATGGAATGAATAGAGCATTCACCATGTAAATATAAATCTTAATTTATGATTTGATCGGTCCTCCTAGGTCTATGCATATGAATCCATATCATAACGCAAAAGACAGAATCTTCATTTCAGTGATTTATCAAATAAATGATAGTTTCCTCATAACAAAGGACTCTCACTTGCATCAACTAGGTCTATGTTGGATTGTTGCTTCTATATATTGACCAATTATTACAAAAAGTTGATATGTGCATTATAGGTAAGCGCCATAGTTCCCTTGATGTTGGACCTCTTACAATCAAATATTTGGACTGTAAAAATATGAAATTAATATTTTAAGGAGTTCTATTAACAGAGAAAACACACCTTTTTCCATAAATAAATTAGGATCTTAGTATTAAATTAAGAAATGTAAAAATTAATTTAGGGATGCAGAGTAGAGATATTTTTTTTCACACCAACCTCGACATTCATTCCATTTAAGAAATTACTAAAAAAAGAGAGAGGGATATGGTCCTCATACACACACCCTATCTTATGGGTTTCCAAACCCTTTAACTCACACAAAATCCCTCACAACTCTCCTATATATTTCAGGAAATTACAATGAAACCCAATCCAGTTCTTAGATAACTCTCCACTAACTATGTCGAGTTATCCCAACAACTCCTAGTTTTCCAATTTGAGATAAATTGGTTCCTACAACTCAACAACAGATGTCAAAAAATCACTAGAATATCTATTAAATATATTTTATTAATATTACAAACAAAAATGAAAATTTGAAAACAACCCACCTTTAAAAAATGTATGCGAGGTGCCATTTCTTTAAATGCTTGTCAATTTTCTTGCATCAAACATCCAAAGAAAAAAATGTTCATGGACTACTATCCATGAGGTATTCAATATTCTTACCGTACTTTTGAATCTCAACAAAACTAATCCAAGTTGGATCTTCAACTAGAATATCTTTCCATTTCACTAAATATTCGTACTAATTTTTCTTTCTGCTCCTCTTGAAAATTTTCTGATCAAGAATCTTCTCTACTCGCAACTACTTTGTTGTATGTAATTATTTTCTCCACTAGAATTCCTCTTGATTATTATTATCCTATGTTTTAGGTTCTCTGTAATGTAAGGATATAAATAAACTCCGTTGAATATTCGTGAAATATCAATATTAGGTGGTAACTCAAGTTTATGGGAATTGATTGAAAATATCCTCAATAACTTGCAAGGCTGTGTACTTTTTAGTTCCAGTTTGTTATACTCATTCATTAGGACTCTCTCTTTCCTCAAATGTGCTAACATGTTATCTCCAACATAAAAACTAACCTCTCTTCTCTTCAAATATTACCTTTGTTTATACCTATAACTAATGTCATGCCTTTGTCCTTTAACCTGTTAATGCAACAATTTCCTAGTTATACCAAATCCTCTGCATCAACACTTCTTCTTTCTTCCTTTCCTAGATCTCTAAGTTTAGAAATGCCTCTTGGCTGCATACCATATATTATATGGTGAGTTGTTGTAGGAAAAATCATCTTGTGACAAACTAAGATCCCATTTATTTTTTATTCTCACACTCCTTACTAAGTTTCCCAAGCTCTTGTTTACTACTTCTATAAACACATAAGTTTGGGCGTGATAGGCTGAGCTATCATGTCCCCATCCCAATGAGACTACTAGTTGAAAATGTTTAACCCACCTACTAGTTCCCTAGGTTTCAATAAGGGAGCTATGGGATCCAAGGGAACCTTAGATTTTCATTTACACATTAAATTGGGTCATCTAAATAATAAATATGGATAAAATAAAGTGGCATTGCTTCATAAGGACATTTGGAGGTTCATGGAGACCTTGGGTGGCTAGATTCTTCTTTACATATGTAGTGACTTAACACCAAATTATAAATTATGAGTAATGGAACATTATTGGAAGGTGAATAGGTGTAAAATAACATATCATGAGCCGAAGGATTTGAATGGGTGAAGAGGGGCAACTCCACATAGAAGAGGAAGAGGCTAAGAAGAAAATAGGTGCCAACTGGAGAGAGATTCCCTGTGTTTTATGACAACAATAATGGAAGATTCTATGACAAGTCAAAACTAATTGCAGACCTGATTTCAGAACTATGAAAATCTGACATGTCAGGGCTAAAAATAGCCTCCAAGAGGGTGCACTCGGAGCTTGGTGGAAGCAATTCAAATTTGGAGGAAGATGTAGGGTTGAGGAGATGGACAAGTGTCATGGATGTTACTAAACATCAAGGATGAGTTGGATGAAGCCTATGGGACTGAATTAGACCTTGGAGGACCTTAGGATGGTTATATAAATATTTCATTAGGAATGATAATGGACTTTTATCATTTGATATTTTCCTTTGGCATTTTGAAAAGCAATAGAATGTCCATTGCACGGTGAGTGCTCACTTACCTTGCTATTGAGCCAATTTCGAGAGAGTGAGATTCTCATCCAAGTTGGTTGTGGGAGAGGCCACCATGACCTCTCATTTGGAGCTTATTGGAGTGTTTTTACTGGAGATAATAGGTTTCTACTGTTCGTGACCCATCTCTTCTCCCATTCTCTCAATCCCCACTTCAATATTTCCATATTTGATCTCTATGATGGCGCACTTGTGTAAATAGTTCTTGCGCCCCATTGAGTCCAATTGATTCCCAAGAATGGGTGAATGATTTATGGCTCTGTAATATGTCTCCCATCATCTCTATAACTATAAATCATCAGAAATACATATGCAAATGTCCACATTTCCAAGCTTTGTTGTGACTAGTTTCCATGTGTTGATTTCCCATTTCAATGGAGAAGTATATATGATGTATGTTGCGACTTGGATCTGAATTTATATGATTTTAGTGAGATATTAATATGATTTTAATGGTATATATTCATTATTCTCTGTTCTGAACCATTATATACACCATTTGTGAGTCAAAGTTGAGCTTTTACATGTCATTTCCCTTAAGAAAATATCACTAAATTTATGCATTCGAATATGAAGATTTATACCTCTGTTGAAGAAATATTAACCATAAAAAATGAAATTAAATGAATTATAATAATAATACTCATACTCTATTTGAAAATTTGTGAGGGTCGCATAAGATTTGGAGATCCATTTCTGCTCACACCCTAGGGGGAATTGCATCACAAATTACTAGTAATTTTACCATGTTTGCCAGTGTTCCCAAATAAAGTTTCATACTCCTATAACCTGTCATAAATTTATAAGAGATTCAATTTATTGTTACTAAGACTCCCCTTATCAGTTCTTGCCAAATTCGAGACCCTCTTGTGCCATTCGGATCCCCTAGAGTCAAGACTAGTCAAGACGAGTTTTCCCCAAATTTTGACTTTGTTGAAAATTTTAAAATTGGGCCATTACATGAGTGTTTTTAATGCATATATGAGGATTCTATTGTTCATTACCCATCTCTCCTCACATTCTCCCAATCCCAACTACAACATTTCCATATTTCTCTATAAGGGCGCACTTGTGTAAATGGTGGATGCGCCCCATTGATTTCAGTTGATGACCAAGCATGGGTGAATGATTTTATGGCTCTGTAATATGTCTTCAAAATCTCTTTGTAAGTCAAAACCAACAGAAATACATATGCAAATGTCCACATTTCCAAGATTTGTTGTGACTAGTTTCCATGTGTTGATTTCCCATTTCAATGGAGTTGTATATTTAATGTATGTTGCGACTTGTATCTGATGTTATATGTTGTTAGTGATTTATTAATATGATATTAATGGGATGTATTCATTATTCTCAATTCTGAACCATTATATACATCATTTGTGAGTCAAAGTTGAGCTTTTACATGTCATTTCCCTTAAGCAAATATCACTGAATTTAAGCATTTGAATATGAAGCTTTATACCTATGTTGAAGAAATATTAACCATACCAAATGAAAATAATGAAGTCTAATAACAGTCCCATACTCTGTTTGACAAGTTGGGAGGGTCGCATAAGAGTTGTAGAGCCATTTCTGCTCACACCCTAGGGGGAATTGCACCATAAATTACTAGTAATTTGTAGATGTCTATAACCTATCATAAAGTTATCAGAGAGTCAATTTTTTGGTCCTAATACTCCCCTTATAATTCCCTACCAAATTCGAGATCCTCTTGTGCCATTCGAATCCCCTAGAGTCAAGACTAGTCAAGACAATTTTTCCCCAAATTTTGACTTTGTTGGCAATTTTTGAATTGGGTCATTACATGAACTAAATGAAATATGTGTCCCAAAATTTTTCCACAATGTCCTCCATAAATTTCCAACAAACTTTCTATAAAATCTTGCTAATCCATGGAAGCTTCTTATCTCATAAATGTTCCTTACTGAAGGCCACTCCTTGATTACTTTCATCCATTTCTGGGTCCATCTCGAGAGATCACAAAGATTGAATAAACCAACTATGTTTTCATGAAGGAACATTTCTTTGGATTAAATATAATTTTCTCCTACTGCAACCTCTTCAACATGAGTTTCATAAACCTTAAATTTTCTTCCTTTGTTCTAATATAAATAAAAATATCATCTAGATATACAATTACAAACTTTCCAATAAAATGTTTGAGGACTTTATTCATGAGCCTCATGAATGTACTAGTGCATTTATCAAGCCGAAAGGCATGAAATAAAGTTATGAGAGAGTCAATTTATTGGTACTAAGACACCCCTTATCAGTCCCTACCAAATTTGAGACCCTCTTGTGCCATTCGAATCCCCTAGAGTCAAGACTAGTCAAGACAAGTTTTCCCCAAATTGTGACTTTGTTGAGAATTTTCAAATTGGGTCATTACATCAGTGTTTTTACTGCATATAAGAGGATTCTATTTCTCGGTACCCATCTCTCCTCCCATTCTCCTAATCCCAACCATTTCCATATTTCTGTATAAGGGTGCACTTGTGTAAATGGTGGATGCGCCCCATTGATTTCAGTTGATGAAAAAGCACGGGTGAATGATTTATGGCTCTGTAATGTGTCTTCCAATTCTCTCTGTAAGTTGAAATCACAAAAAATACGTATGCAAATGTCCACATTTCCAAGCTTTGTTGTGACTAGTTTCCATGTGTTGATTTCCCATTTCAATGGAGTTGTATATTTAATGTATGTTGCGACTTGGATATGATGTTATATTTTGTTAGTGATTTATTAATATGCTATTAATGGGATATATTCATTATTCTCATTTCTGAACCATTATATACACCATTTGTGAGTCAAAATTGAGCTTTTACATGTCATTTCCCTTAAGCAAATATCACTGAATTTAAGCATTTGAATATAAAGTTGTATACCTCTATTGCAGAAATATTAACCATACCAAATGAAGATAAATGAAGTCTAATAACAGTCCCATACTTTGTTTGAAAAGTTGGGAGGGTCGCATAAGAGTTGTAGAGCCATTTCTGCTCACACCCTAGGGGGAATTGTACCATAAATTACTAGTAATTTTATCATTTTTTCAAGTTGCATATGTCTATAACCTGTCATAAAGTAATCAAAGTGTCAATTTTTTGGTCCTAATACTCCCCTTATCAGTCCCTAACAAATTTGAGATCCTCTTATGTCATTCGAATCCCCTAGAGTCGAGACTAGTCAAGACAATTTTTCCCCAAATTTTGACTTTGTTGGGAATTTTCGAATTGGGTCATTACATGAACTAAATGAATTATTTTTCCCAACATTTTTCCACAATGTCCTCCATAAATGTCCAACAAACTTCCTATAAAAGATTACTAATCCATGGAAGCTTCTTATCTCATAAATGTTCCTTATTGAAGGCCACTCCCTGATTACTTCCACCATTTCTGGGTCCATCTCAAGAGATCACAAAGCCTAAATAAACCAACAATGTTTTCATGAAGGAACATTTATTCGGATTAATTAGAAGTTTCTCCTACTGCAACCTCTTCAATATGAGTTTCATAAACCTTAAATGTTCTTCCTTTGTTCTAATATAAATAAAAATATCATTTAGATATACATTTACAAACTTGCCAATAAAATGTTTGAGGACTTTATTCATGAGCCTCATGAATGCACTAGTGCATTTATTAAGCTGAAAGGCATGATAGGCCATTCATACAATATGTCATTGGTTTTAAAGGTTGTATTCCATTCATCTCCCTCTCTCATTCTAATATGATGATATCCACTCTTTAAGTCTATCTTTGAAAAATAATTTTCCCCACTCAAATAGTTCATTAAATCATCTATACAAGGTAAAGGAAATAAGTAACTTATTGTTATCTTGTTTATTGCTATGGAGTCAATACACATTATTTAGCCTCCATCCTTCTTTGGACTCAAAGAAATAGGTACAACACAAGGGATTAATCTTTATCTGACTAGTCCCTTGTCCAATAGCTCTTGAATCTTATTTCCGATCTCTTCATTCTCCCTGGGTGTTAACTTGCAGGCTTCCTTGTGTTGGTAGGCTTGCGCCAAGAATTAAGTCTATGTGATGGCTAATTCTTCTTAGGCGTGGTAAGGCATTAAGAAACTCATCAACAACAATATCGGCAAACTCATCTAATAACACTTGAATTTCAGCAGGCAAATCTTTTAAATTTGTATTGGTAAGTACTACTCTAGGCTTACCAACCAAAGCAAATTTTACCTCTTCATCTTTCTCGATTTCTTGAAAAAACTCCTTTCCACTTATCAACAATACACTTGGACTAGCTTCTTCATTAGTAGTCTAATCCTTCAAAGGAAACAACACATGCTTGGTCCCATCCTTCTCAATAGAATAAGTGTTCCTCCTACCATCATGAATGGTTGTGTTGTCATACTATAATGGCCTTCCCAACACAATATTGAAGAAATCCATGGGTGTTATGTCACATAACACCTTATCCTTGTAGCTACCAATATGGAATTCCATGCTAAAATGTTCATTCACCAAAATCTGATGTCCTTTCTGCAACCGAGACACTATGTAGGGAGTGGGATGTACCATCCTCTTCAATTCCAACTTCTCTACCCTCTCTATGGAAACCAAATTGTTTATGCCGCCACTATTAATGATAATTTTGCAACACTTGCCTCCTGACTTGCACATAGTTCTGAACATAATTTTCCTTTGGGCTGGTTAATGAGACTTATTTTATTCCTTGACCAAAACTCAACAACAATGATTCCCCTACCTCAAGAATTTCTTCTTTGACCTCTGCATTCATAGTCTCCTCCTTGACTTCTACAATATAAGCTCCTCTTTGGTTTGTTGATTTGTTCTCAAGACAAGTCCAAGACGTGTGTCTTGTTTTCACACAAGTATAACACATGATTTCTATCTCTTCCTCTACCTCATGGGAAGAATCTTCTTCCTCTTTACTCTCCTCCTCTAGGTGGTTGACTATTAGAACTTCCTCCTCTAGGTGGTTGAATGTTGGAACTTCCTCCTTCTTCTTTTGAAGCCTGAAATATTCCTCTATTGAATTATTCCCTTCCTCTTAATGGATTCCTTCCTCGACTCCTTTGGCTTCACTTCGTGAACAAAAGTTTCTTTTTCTTTTAGGGTTTCTTGATAGGAATCTTCCACTATCCTTAAGGGTAGAGGGTTGATTTCAACTTGAATCATTGTCATACTACAGTCCATTAACGTATCGGCTTGCAACTTTCTCAACATCCTCTTCTATATGGCCTGCCCTAATATTCAACCTATAAAACTATTCAATGTACTCCTTCATTGCCAGGTTCATCTACCTCAAATCCTGTAATTTTATAAATGGGTTCAATTGATAGTCCTTGGGCATGAACTTGCAATTAAATTTTTCCACCATTTAATCCCAACTTCTGAGTTTAGTCTTTCCTTTCTTTCTCCGATTAGCCTATAACCCATCCTACCATAAGGATGCATGCCCCTTCAATCTTGTCACACCAAGTTTGACCTTCATATCTTCTTCCACATCTTCATAATCGAAGTACTTGTCCATTGCATTGATCCAATCAAGCAATTTCATTCACATTTAAACTTCCCTCGTACACAGGTAGTTCCATCTTTGGTGTGGTCTTATCTCTGTAACCATATTTATCAACAATTCCTCTATTGTTCCTTCTTTTGGTGCTCCTTCTACTTCATCATCGAAGCTTGTATCTTCACTCTCCCTGACATCTCCTGCGTTAGGCTCCCTTCTTTGAGTTGTTTCTATGGATTCCATCCCTGCCTTGAGGCGCCTCAGCTCAGATCGTAACTCAAGATGTGTTGCATTTCTCTCCTGGCCTCCTCGTTTGGGTGGCATACTTCCTCCAAGATGTAATTCTCGAGCTTAGATACCATAAATGATGACCAACTAGGGTCACAATACCCACAAGTTAGAGATTAGAACTCTTTCAAATCCATGTAGTGTTGTTGTCCATGAGGCTTATTAAGACCTATGTCAAGATTTATAGATCAAATCTTTTGATCTTGAAATCCAATCACTAGCATGAAGATCTCAATATATTCACACTCTGTCAAAATCTGGAATGAACAGAGCATTCACCACATAAATCTAAATCTTAACTTACGATTTGATCAAAGCTCCTAGCTCTATGTGTATGAATCGAGATCATAACACAAATGACATAATCCTCATTTCAACAATTTATCAAAAAACTGATAATTTCCTCATAACAGAGGACTTTCACTTGCTTCAACTACGTCTATGTTGAATTGTCGCTTCTACAGATTGATCAATGATTACAAAAAAAGATATATGAATTTTAGGTCCACGCCACAGTTCCATCGAAGTTAGACCTCTCATGATTAAAGGTTTATACTATAGAATTCTAAAATTAATGTTTCAAGGTTTAGACTATAAAATAATTAATGTTTTAAGGTTTAGACTATAAAATTCTAAGATTAATGTTTTAAGGAGTTCTATTGACAAAGAAAACACACCCTATTCCATAAAACTAAATTAATAAAATGAAAAAACAAATCTCAACATTAAAACAATAAAATGAAAAAAAAAAACAGTTTAAGAGCAGCAGAGTAAAAAAATAAAAAATACGCTAAACCCACATTCATTTCATTCCACTGAAAAAAAATGATTTTCCAAAAACTTTAACTCACAAAAAAAACTCCTCACAACTCTACTGTTTATTTGAGGGAATTACAATAAAATCCAATCCAGTTCTCGGATAACTCTCAAGTAACTCTGTCGAGCCATCCCAACAACTCCTACTTTCCCAATTTGAGTAGAAATCTGTTCCTAAAATTGAAGCAACAGATGTCAACAAATGACTAGAGTTCAAACAAAAATGAAAATTCAAAAACAATCTCTTTTTTATAAATGTAATATTTGAATGTACTGCATATAATTGCAGCGTTAAACATGGTAAACAATATTTAGTATGCTGCAAAGCATTTAATGCAACTATACTAGGCTTGATGACCGTCGGATCTTGAGCTGCTCGAGATCCAACGATCATCAAACTTGTTGCAGCCGCATAAAATGCTTTGCAGCATGCTAAATATTGCTTTCCGTTAAACATTACATCCACATGACTTCATATCTCCACGATCAGCTCGCTGTACCTCCTTCGAGGTGTGGAATGGCATTTTACCATACCTTTTTTATTCATAATAAGCCTACAATTCCACGTGGCTGTTTGAGTTACAATAACAAGTAGAATTCACTTCTCATTTAATATTGCCGAGAGGGCAATACATAGTTGAGTTGACAGCACCATCCTCAACGATAGCAGTGAGTTAGAACTTCCAAGAGACCAGCATCCTCTCCATTTTCATTATTTTTTATTTTTGTGTAAAGAAGATATTTTTTAATTGCAAAAGACGTTAAGAATAAGAATAAACAGCACTATTCCTCATTATACTTCTTCCCAAAAATGGGGATTATCGTTTCATTTTAATCAGCTGACGTAAGGTCATAGACGTCACAAAATTCGGTGGAATGGTAGATAGTTCGGACCATTCTATTTATTTACTAACCTTATAACATTGAAACACGTATCCAGCTCAACTTTACCCGGTATTCTATTCTTTATTTTTTTTTTATTCGATTAACACAACAAGAAAGAATCGAAAGTGGAATTAATCGAAAGTGGAATTAGTTACTTTACCTTTTTTTTTGTTTTTTAGATAAGACCTATCCATTGAGCTGAGTATTTAATGGGGGCTTCAGCAAGTCGTCTACAGGCTTGCTGCACCCCATTAAATGCTTTGCAGCTCAATGGATAGCTCTTGCTGTTTCTTCAACCCTTTTCTCCATAATTAGAAGCTAGACGTGTTACAAACACATGATGATTGCAGTTTCCATTTGCCTTTCAAACTGAATTACTTCCAACAATAGTCTACTGTGCTCTAAATTCTGTAAGATCCATATCTCTTTTTTCCTTGACATATATATATAGACTCGTGACATAGGCTCATGTATTCGGTTAATTGATTCGATTGATTAATGTATTTTGCGCTCTTGAATAAGGGAAGAAGATTATAAAAATAAAGGATTTACAGCCTATCGCCATGGATTTCGAGGATCCGAAATGGATGGCGCCGGAAGCAGCACTTTCCAAACCGATCAGAGCTGGAAGCGTTACAAGATGAAAGAAAAGAAGAAGGAGAAATAGCAATGGAGAGATGCTGCAAGCACCCAACAGAAGATCACAGTGAAGGAGCTGGCGTGGAAGAATTTCTGTGTTTGATGGAGAGAATCGAAGAAATGAAAAAACATTTGAAAAGAAAGCGGCGCACGATCAATTTCAGTGGTGGTACTATATGTGCAGTCGATGATGATGAAGATGAGATGTTGATGGCCATGGCCGATTGCTCGTCAGATGCACCTGTTGACACCTGCACGATTGCTGCTTATAATAATAATAAAAAGGGTGCAGGCACTACATCGCCATGGAAACCCTCATTCCAATGGGAGGACTTCAGTAAAAGTAATTCCACAGATTCAAACGGTGCTGCAGTTACTGCTACAGAAAAGAAGAAAGATCAAGAAACTGCTACAGAAAAGAAGAAAGATCAAGAAGGAAGAATTCATGGTGTGGAGAAGAACAAGGAGGACGTAGCTGCCCCTCCTTCAGAGTTACAGTTATTTCCCATTCCATCACTGAGTTTGTAACAGGAATATTTCATGGAAGAATTGTGACCTATATAAATTTATATATTCTCACACCGTATTTGACACGAGCAATTTGCCCCCCAAATTCTGTTTTGTCGCCGGTATGATACCTGATTGAAACAAGTTATATGTCGAGACTTCCTACCTGAAATCGTTCTCTTTTCTTGTGTTTTGAAAAATATCTTCTTATTGTTGTCCTCTTGTTTGGTACGTTATATGTTCTTGCCGTCGGTGATTGATTAAACTTATTTTTTTGGTTTGAAAGGAAGAATGACAAGAATTAGGGGAATAGCTTTCGTTTGTATTGTAAGGAAGAATAATTAATTTCGAACAGATTCTTGGCGAAGGTGGAAATTGGAATCCACGTAGGAGTGCTTATTGTTTATATCTGTTTTTTCGTAGGAGTGCTTGTTGTTTATATTTGTTTTTAGTGGCGTAATTATGTTAATAGGTATTTAGATATTATTTGAGATTTTTGTAGTTGTTTTATATTGTTATGTTTAAATGTATTTTGATTAATATTTAAATTATCTTGTTATGTTTAAATGCATTTTTATTATAATTTAAATAAGTTTTAGTTAAAGGGTGGTTTAACAAATAGTTAATAATTTGTTTTTATTTTTTATATCATCTTTTTTGTTAATCAAATAGTATTTGTTTTATGTTTATATTAGCTCTAACAATTTGGTATAAATAATGGATATAAAATTATATATTATATATTTTAACTTTTATTTAACAACTAGCTATTTTCATCAAATTAAGTTGTTGGTTATGTGTATAGGTATCCACCTTGACACTTTACTTGTGGCTATGCTAATTTAAAATATAAGCATCATCATTACTTTGTCTAGTAATTCTCAATAACTACTATATACATAATGATTCTAGACATTGTTATTGATTTTGTTAATAACTCTGGAGTTTTAAAAATATTTGAAAATTAAACTTCTTAAAAAATATATCTTTTGTAAATTTATTTGAGTTTTTAACTTTTTGAGTTTCTATATGGAAAATGCAAAATTACCTTGTTTAAAATACCTCACAACTAACCTTTTTAATTTAAAATATGCTAAAAATAAAACACAAAAATATATTTTTTTCAATTTTATTTAATCTATTGAATTTTTTTTTCATTTTTATATAGTAATACTAAAATAAATTATTATTAATTTTTTATAAATAAATACTTTAATTTAAAATAAGTAAAAACAAACATATATATATANTCACTTTAATTTAACATTATTAACCATGCTTTAATTATGAACCATACCTTAATATTTTAACCATACTTACAAGTAGCCTATTTATGTTTTACTTTTTCCATCTAAGTTACACGATGGATGAGTAACAAAGCTACGTATTCCATTAAATTTGTAATTGGACATAAATTGGATTGTTATTGTAAATTGAATTAAGCTTGCAATTCAATTTATAAATGTGTTAAGTTTGTAAATTGGATTGCCATTATAAATTGAATTAAGTTTGTTATTGAATTTACAATATAATTGTGTAAATGTGTTGAAAGCATTAGTCTTCAATGGCCTTGTGATCATTCCTATGCCACAAACTCCAACAACTCCATTTAAAATAATAACATTATACCTTTTTCCATTCAAATGGAATCTCTAGGTAATGGCCATGATGGGTGTTCAACTTCTATTAATATTTGTTATTGTTTACATTTTTTAACCAAAAT
This sequence comes from Pseudotsuga menziesii, assembly GCA_001517045.1. Taxonomy (NCBI): domain Eukaryota; kingdom Viridiplantae; phylum Streptophyta; class Pinopsida; order Pinales; family Pinaceae; genus Pseudotsuga; species Pseudotsuga menziesii. The sequence goes on from LPNX010585979.1 coordinate 281,234, forward strand.
AATCTAGGTAACATTGATAAGTTCAAACAATGTACTTTAAATGTCTAGGAGAAGTTTATTTAACTTTTAAACTATTAAATAGGATGCCTACTTAAATCAATTCCAAATATTGTTACAAGTTGTACTTTTCATTGATTATTTGCACATGTTGGGAATAATCGACAACCCCAAAAATTGAAAATATTATAGTGAGATGGGATTGACACATTATATTTCTAGGCTTTGATTTTTGAGACTAGGTTGAAAGAGTTATGAAATTTTTTTAAAAAGATGCAGCAAACAAACTCAAGACAAAATGATTTGGGGCTCGTAATAATCATTATACCTAAGAAAAATAGCTCTCTATCTACTTAGTAATTTTTCTTTCTTTCAAAGTGCTCAATAGTGTCTATTTATGCATTTAAAGTTGCTTTGATCATTTTTCCAATCCAAGAACTTTTGGATAAATGAGATTGTTAATGTGGAGTTCTTGAGAAAAGACACCATGAGAGAGAAGCATATTAACATGATTTAGGACACTTGTAGGTCAGTTGACTTCGAGGTCCTAAGTTCGGGTGGAGCGGGGTTGCTCAACACCCAATATTTTATTTTATCCACAGATAAGTTTTAATCTTATTTACAGATTAATGATGGTTGGCCTGTCCTTATATTTATTTTAACTATCTTTACAACTATTATGTTTGAGCTTGTTTGAGACCATAATTTATGAATTAAATGCCAACTCTCCAATTTATTTATAGTTACAACTAAACCCAGCCTTGTTGGACAATATTACAAAGTTTATGCTTATTGTTTGTTTGTTTTAATAATCTAGAGACACCAATTGCAAATTGCAAAGAGAGGGATCAACTCATTTCTGGGCTAAGTGAAATGTTATGGTAATTTAGTTACTTTATTCAAAACACGAGTTAGAGAAAAATATTAGTAGTTAAATGTTGTAAACTTGTTTTTTAGATTCTTCAGGAGTGGGCTAATGAGGCAAATGAAACTATTCTCCATAAAATTTTAGTGATCTGGATGGAATAAAGTGTAACAATATAAGCAAAATAAAAATACTACTTAAAACCCTACAGGTAAGGAAAAACAATATTTCCTATTCCATGAGACGTGTATTCCTCTTTTGTGAACTGAGAACCAATGAACAAGTTCCATGAGACTCATATTATTTTTTTGTGAACTCAGAGCCAAAGAACAAGTTTCATGAGACTTGCATTCCTTTTTTGTGAACTTGGAACTAAAGAACAAGCTAGGGTTTTTAGGCCTAGGATCGATTCCAATATTGGTTATATAGACTGGGTATAACAAGGGAACATCACTATATCCACATTATTAACATGCACGATTACAGAGTCTTGTTATGTTATGAAGTTAACAACACAAAACCCTATTGATAAACTCATTCAAGTAGTTAAGGTTTTTAGATAACTACATAGTTAATGTAGTCATCAATTTGTTTATTCCAAACCATAGCCCAATGGGAGTAAAGATGCAAAAAAATCTTAACTTAACAATAAATTGTCGAAGTAATTCAATAACACAATCTTTATATAAATAATTTAAACAATGACCATAAAGATAGGAGGTTGCTGAGTATGATATCAGGAACTTCAAACCCCCGATTAGAAAAATAAAGGCCTAGAATCAAACTTGTTTGATTTGACATAGATACACTAATAGTACAAGGAAAAATGCCCACTACACAAACACTGGGATTGCGCCGAATTTAGTGCTGAATTTTAGTGTAATTTTTTCCCTATTTTGGTGAACAATCTGGTGCTATTGTACAATTTCATAAAACGTTGACTTTCACATCCTTTTTTGCATATTTTTTTACGTATTTTTTGTATCCAATGTTGCGCCCAACTTTTTTCATCCACTTTTGGGTCTTTTTTGTGTCCAATTTTGCATCTAGTATTGCATCATTTTTTGTGCCCAATTTCGTATCTAGTATTGCATCTTTGTTTCTTCCTTTGTTATGTCCTTATTTGCACCACTTTTTGTGCCCAGTAATGCATCCAACATTGTGTTCGATTTTTCACTTAGTTTTATGTCAAGTTTTGTGTCCAATTTTGCACTTTATTTTGCGACCAATTATGTGTCCAATTTTGCATCTAGCATTGCATTTAGATTTGCATCCAATTTTGGGCCCAGTATTGCATATAGTAATGTGCCTAATTTTGCATTCAGTTTTACATCTAGTGTTTTGTCCCATATTGCATCCAATTTTGCGTCCAGGGATGATGTGCAATCATGGAATCCTTTAAAGACACTTTAGATGCCACATAATACTGGAAAAACCTAGAACCTCTGAC
>LPNX010585979.1:288545-458184 GCA_001517045.1 Pseudotsuga menziesii
GAAACATTATGGGAATTTAGCAGTAGGTTTCAGCACAAAGACATGAAGTTAGTCGAAGCAGTGAAGGGCCTAGTGTACATGTTTTGGCATGATAACACTAGGCCTTCTTCTAACACGAAGGATGTGTTAAAACATTGTAGGGGTTCTAGAAACAATGAACCTCATGTTAAACATTATCTTGACATGACACAAACTCAATTGTTTGAGATGTTTAAAGTTTCCCACGTAGAGCTAAGGATCGGGAAAAGATCTTTTGAAAAATGCAAGCCTTGGTATGTTAGAATCAATACCATCCGGAACACTTGTTGTTGTAGATACCACATAGAGTTTGACCTATATTACCATACATTTGCACGTATACGTCATTTTTTGCATCCTAACCATGTGCAGGAATGCTCAAGTACAGTACCGCCAATGTCATCCAGAGATTTCATCCATATCATAATGTGTCCGAGGCAAGATGGGAAGACACATTACTTAAAACAATGTGTAGACGGTTCTTGCAACAATTGTGGTGGGCTATCATTATGGTCTGATTGCATCCATGAAAGTGAAGATCAAGCATTCAGGAATGCAATTGTCGAGAAGTAGAACTATTAGTATGAGACATATCAGCTACATGATGGGAAAGAAAGAAGGAAGATTAAATTGGTGACTTCACAGGTAAATTGTTGAATATTGACATATTAATATTCATGTGACACATTTTTTTATGTGGTTTTATAACACTGTTTATTTTTTTACACCAAGTGCAAGTATGTGATTTTATTTTAGAGTTTCGTGGAAAGATCCAACAGTACATTCAACATGTCGATATGGCATGATGACAAGATGAGCAATTCAGAATATGTCAGGATACCTTCCCTCTCGGAACAATACTATCAGTGGTTGAATTTGCGGAAAATTACACCCTACAACCACAAAATTAAATACAAAGTCAATACTATCACTCAAAGCAGGTGAGCATAATGGTGCATATCACATATCGACATGGGCCAGATAGCAATGAAGAGAAACGTGTGATACTAAAAGAACGACACTTCTACATAAGTGACAACCAGACCCATGTCATGGGAGAACAAGCAACAAGGAAACACCTAGTGCAAAGAATATTCTGGGAGGTGACAAATGTGGACCGATCCCAAACACATTGGGTGAACACAGTACATGGAACTCAATAGTTTCATTCAATTACAACTCAGCCCTACAAATTTGGACAATATTGAAGGCTTGCTTTTGCATTTCTTGTAGCATCGATGAATGGGATGATTGTGAGTATACATATACCATTGATACATGGGATTGAGTGAAACTTGGCACCAATTTAAACAGGGTTAATGAAATAGACCATTTGGAAGATGATTAGACACATATTTCTACACACTATGATCACATATCGGATCTCATACAAGTAGTTACATGAGTAGTACCTAAATTAGAAAATGCATTTATTTATTGTTTACTCGACCTATGTAGAATTTAATTTATGTAGAAATTAGAGATGCAAGACCTTATTTAAAAAATGCATTGTTAACTCAACCTATTTTCTTTCATAGGTCAGATATATGCAATGGCTGCCCCAAAAAATAATGAATGGGGTTCTGACTATTGGTTGACACGTTGCTTAGAGGGGAAACAAACCATTCTCGAACCTCTTACAAATGATGAAAATATTGAATTCCCAATTGGCTCAATAGTTATAAAAGGGGAGTACTTGACACTTGCAGCATAACATAAAATGAAGGGTGGGTATGTATATCAGGATTATTGACCAGGAGCTATTGTATACCACTTCACCAACCTAGTAGTTGGTATAAACATCAAGTTGCAGACACTTGGTCACAAAAATAGTTGACATGTATGATACTTTCTACCTCATATAGAGTACGAAATATTGATGGACACCATCGACACCAGAGATGATCCAGATGGCCTACTCGTCTGAGTGCATTGTCAGGTGTGTTATTTAACCTTTAAAGTGAATGCTGAAGCACAATTTCAATTATTTAGCCTTAGTTTATTCCCAATGTAATAAACCTGTGATTGACTGATACCATTCACAGACATAATATTATTCAGAGGATACTGGACACTATAAACACGATCGTACAACCTTGGGTGAGTTATCTATAAATCATGTTTGCACATTTTCATTGGGTTCTCTTTTCTTTCTCATGATGTTACTAATGTCTAGCCTTTCGTGTGCCTAGGATACAAACGCCATCTATGGAACATTGGAGGCACCAAGAACTATGTCTTTAGACACCAACAAATAGAATTCGGAAAATAGCATGCTCTCGAGTTGTTGAAATTTACATTTTTTGATTTTTTTAGTTTAATATACATTTAATTACATTGCCATGTACATGTTGAAAACCAACTAGGGTTTCATGAACACCAATTTGCATGCTATCACTAGGGTTAACAAGTTATGAGATGGAACTAGGGTTTAGTGAGCTCTTTACAAGTTATGAGATGGGACTAGAAACACATGGACATGTACATATTGGAAACCAACTAGGGTTTCATGAACACCGATTTGCATGCCAATACTAGGGCTGACAAGTTATGAGATGGAACTAGGGTTTAGTGAGCAATTTACAAGTTATGAGATGGAACTAGAAACACATGGACATGCACAAATTAGAAACCAACTAGGGTTTCATGAACATCGATTTGCATGCCAATACTAGGGCTGACAAGTTATGAGATGGAACTAGGGTTTAGTGAGCAATTTACAAGTTATGAGATGGAACTAGAAACACATGGACATGTACAAATTAGAAACCAAATAGGGTTTCATGAACACCAATTTGCATGCTATCACTAGGGTTGACAAGTTATGAGATGGAACTAGGGTTCAGTGAGCAATTTACAAGTTATGAGATGGAACTAGAAACACATGGACATGTACAAATTGGAAACCAAACAGGGTTTCATGAACACCAATTTGCATGCTATCACTAGGTTGACAATTTATGACATGGAACTAGGGTTTAGTGAGCAATTTACAAGTTATGAGATGGAACTAAAAACACATGGACATGGACAAATTGGAAACCAACTACGGTTTCATGAACACCAATTTGCATGCTATCACTAGTGTTGACAAGTTATGACATGGGACTATGGTTTAGTGACCTCTTTACAAGTTATGAAATGGAACTAGAAACACATGGACATGTACAAATTGGAAACCAACTAGGGTTTCATGAACACCAATTTGCATGCTATCAGTAGGGTTGACAAGTTATGAGATGGAACTAGAAACACATGGACATGTACAAATTGGAAACCAACTAGGGTTTCATGAACACAAATTTGCATGCTATCACTAGGGTTGACAAGTTATGACATGGAACTATGGTTTAGTGAGCTCTTTACAAGTTATGAGATGGAACTAGAAACACATGGACATGTACAAATTGGAAACCAACTAGGGTTTCATGAACACCAATTTGCATGCTATCACTAGGGTTGACAAGTTATGACATGGAACTATGGTTTAGTGATCTCTTTACAAGTTATGAGATGGAACTAGAAACACGTGGACATGTACAAAGTGGAAACCAACGAGGGTTTCATGAACACCAATTTGCATGCTATCACTAGGGTTGACAAGTTATGACATGGAACTATGGTTTAGTGAGATGTTTACAAGTTATGAGATGGAACTAGAAACACATGGAAATGTACAAATTGGAAACCAACTAGGGTTTTATGAACACCAATTTGCATGCTATCACTAGGGTTGACAAGTTATGAGATGGAACTAGGATTTAGTGACCTCTTTACAAGTTATGAGATGGAACTAGAAACACATGTACATGTATGGTATGGTGTGGTACATGTTATTATGGTATGGTATGTAGAACTAGTATGGTATGGTATGTTAGTAAGGTATGGTGTTAGTTTTGTAGGGTATGGTATGGTATATTACAATGGTATGGTATGGTAGTATGGTATGATGTTAGTATCATAGGGTATTGTAGGGTATGTTATTGTATGTTAGTATCATAAGGTATTGTAGGGTATGATATGGTATATTACACATGCATGCATGACTTAGTGTTATGATGTTAGTGTATGTAATTTAGGTATTATATGGTATGGTTATGATGTTAAAAATTTGAGGATATCCATAATGTTAAAAAGTTGATGAGTCATAAATTCTTCCTTTAAGTATTGGAAATTCATACTAGCACACATGTGAACCACACATATCATTATATCACATAGGTGAACCACACATATCATGTTCCAAGATCAAGTGAACCATATACGTATAAATTTGAACCTTGCTTTATATTATATGTATACAAATAATGTTACAAAAATTGGCATGCTACATGGCCATAATACAAAATAGTGGATCAAACTATACATCTGTGTGTATAAAAACAAAAATTTACATCTACGTATCCCCCCTATATATTTATTCTAGTTATCCCCACTTTCATTGCCACTTCCAATGTCTTCGAAGAAGTTTATGTTTCTTTTTTGATTGCTCACTGGTGATCCCCATCGTTGAACAAGAGGGATAGGTCACATCAGTGGAGATTGCAGAAAAACCAAATTTTGTAAGTTAGTTTACCAACATATAAAGATTCTATGTACATTTGTTCAAATTCCAAACCAATATAACATTTTTATTTACTGTACATGAGTAAGTAATGGTGGGTCGTGGTGCCTCACTAGCAGCGACCCTGATTGGGTGCTCTTCAAGTACCACTTACTCAATATCAAGCTACATAAAAATATATATATATACCAATGTCAACAAATATACATGTACATTGGGGGGGAAGAGGTGGGTCACCGATTTGGGTCTCTTTAAGCACCAAATCAGAGAAAGTGATACACAAACATACAAAGAAAGCAATACATAAATGTACCTGTTGGCTCGTCAGAGGTGGGTCATCGATTTTGTGCTCTTCAAGCACTGTGCCTCACTAGAAGCCTGCATAAAGTAACATATATGTCAATTTCAGATAATAAAAAGAATCAAAGACATATATACTACATGGACAAAAAATGATGTTTCCAAAGAAAGCGAAACATACATGTACCTGGTGGGGGGGAAGAGGTGGGTCAACAACAACCTCGCTTTGGTGCTCTTCAAGCACCACTGTCTCAATAAATTCCTACATAAAGTAACATATGTCAAAGTGATACATAAACGTACAAAAGCGTACAAAGAAAAAGCACCAAATCAGAGAAATCCATACATAAACGTACAAAGAAAGTGATACATAAACGTACATGTTGGCTCGTTAGAGATGGGTCGACAACCTCACTTTGGTTCTCTTCAAGCACCACTATCTCAATAGATTCATGCATAAAGTAACATATGTCAATGTCAAATAATACAAAGAAAAAGAAACATATCAATGGGGGCAACAAGGAAAAAGATACTTGCATGTACAAAAAGCAATATAAGCAAGAGTTTCAATGTATAAATATATCTTGGGGGTGTGAGGAGGTGTGTAACTAGTGGATCAATTAACTAGCAACGAGGGAAAAGGAATTCTACTTGTACTAGTGAAGAAGCTCTCTTTTTGGACATATTCACCAAACTCACATTCCCACGTACATAAGGATAAAGATACAATTAGACAATTTCAAAAAATTAAAAAAGTACATGTTGAATCATTAAAATCACAATTAAAAGAAAGCAATACATAAATGTACCTAATGGCTCGTCATAGGTGGGTCATCGATCTGGTGCTCTTCAAGCACCGATGCCTCACTAGAAGGATACATAAAATAACATATGTCAAATTCAGATAATAAAAAGAATCATAGACATATATACTACATGGACGGAAAATGATGTTTTCAAAGAAAGCGAAACATACATGTACCTGGCGAGGGGGAAGAGGTGGGTCGGCAACAACCTCGCTTTGGTGCTCTTCAAGCACCAATGGCTCAATGGATTCCTGCATAATGTAACATATGTCAATGTCAGATAATACAAAGAAAAAGAGACATATACATGATGGATGAAAAATGATTTTTCCAAAGAAAGCGAAACATAATTAAAATCATAATTAAAAGCATATTTAAAAGCATAATCAAAATCATGTTTAAAATAATACCTACGTTTGGGAATCTACCTCTACATGAGAGGGACTAGGCTGGGATTCAATGTACTCATCTTGATCACCCTACATAAAACATATTGTATCAAAATTATGATGTATTAAATGTTACAACCTTTACTATAAATATGCAAATAACGTTGACAAATTAAAAAGTATAGTTCTTACTGCTAATGGTGAAGAACCAAACCCATATGCAATATTGATAGCAACATCAATGTTCTCAACATTAATCGATCGACTATGCGACTCTGGGGTGCCATGGGACACCAGCTGTATATTTGTTCACATAATTTGTTAGATAATTAAATAGAAATAAATTGCGAAACAATTGAAAATTGTGATTTGAAACAAAATATAATATGAAAATAATGATTTTTACTTACAAATCGAAGTAATCCATCATCATGGAAGTCTGAAGTAGGGCCATAGCATATGCCTCCACACGATGTGCAAGGGTGTGGAGTAACACGACGCTCTGAACGCTCTGCGTCTCCTGTACGATCTGTAGGTGGATCCTTACTGTGCGATGGGATGGCCTTAGAAGTGCAAACCCCTTTTCCTACATTTTCTTGGACATTAGTCCCATGCTGAAGCAATGTATTTGCCAAGTCAAATAAGGCCTCCTCTGTATCCTCAATCACAGGACCCGTAGGAGGATATAGCCGAGGGGGTTTTGGTGTGCATGGAGGGTGTGGCACACACTTAGGATCCATCCTAGCCCCTTCCCTATCTTGGGGCATCCCATGACCAACACCCTGGAAGCCTAAGATATCGAAATAGTTAACATGTTTCCCTAGGATGAATTCTGCATACAACTTCCTAAGGAAATAAAATGGGATGTCCCTATTCCCATGAGGGTCTTCATCGAAGACCATATACCAATTATCCATCCAATTGGACTTTATATTTGGTTCCATGCACCAGTCTATGGAAATGTGTGCTCGACTGGTGGGTGGAACCAATCCGGTGTTAGGGTCCCGGAATAATGAAAATAATTGGTCTTTTGTAATCTTTAGGTCTTTGATGTCTTTATAACTCAAACCATCGGAGTAGTATTTTCTCCTGGATTCTCTGTATGAGCTAATGTTGTACAGAGCTCCTTGGGCATTGGCAACTATATTTGTTATTATGTCCAATTCCTCAGCTAAATATTGTCTCAAATGATCCCCCCCTCTAATAGATGAGATAAGGTGCCTTAATGTAGCCAAACGCGCCAAAATTTGTGAGTTTCAGTCTTCTTCCCCCTCTGGGTTTGGGTTAGGTTCTTTGTTATTAGTGGGTCCGTTCTCCACAATATCTTACTCATTTCTATTATCTGTTAATATTTGAACAACAAAATACAAATTGTTTTAATTTATCATTCTTTGATTTAATTCAATTTTTTTTATTAAATTTGTTTTAAACAAATATAAAAACTATGAAATTAACAAAAAAAATAAAGAATTGAAAATAATTTGTAATTGATATGAGTAGTTACCTGCCATTGGAGCCAAGCCACCTCCATAGCCACCTCCAAATCGACCTCCAAATGCTCAAATGCAAATTGCTGGTGCGGTTTATCACTCTCCCAAAACGCTCACTATGCAAATGACAAATGAGGCCCATGGCCTCTATTTTGTTTTCCATATCGCATATGCGATATTTAACTTTTACAGAACGCATATGTGATATATCGCATATGTGATACTGCCTTACTAACCTTAGCCTCGTCTTTGGGCTCAGATTATTCCGAATGTACCATCAATAACGCATATGCGTTATCGATTTACACTTCGGAAGTGTGTTTTTTATTTGTTAAGTGGCACTAAAAAGCGGAACCAGCTTCGTGCGAGCGCCCTCCAACTTTACTTCTTTTTTACGTCCATTTTTCTGCCAAATATTGTGTCTTGTTTTATGTCATTTTTTCATTTAGGTTTGTGCCTAGTGTTGCACCAAGCGTTGCACCTAGTTTTGCATCTAGTTTTGTGTCTAATGTTTGTCCCATTTTATGCCTAGTGTTGTGTCCCATCTTGCATCCAATTTTGTGTCCCATTTTACATCTTTTTTTGCGTCTAAGTTTGTGCCCAATGTTGCATCTAATGTTGCACCTGGTTTTATGCCCATTGTTTTGTCCATTTGTGTGCCCAATTTATCTCATAATTTTATGTACAATTAGGAATCTAGTTTTGCGTCTATTGTTGCATCTTGTGTTGCATCTAGTTTTGGGCTAGTATTGCGTCTAGTTTGGCACCTAGATTTGTGTCTAGTGTTGAGTCCCTTTTTGCATCCAGTGTTGCATCCACTTTTTCGTCTGATGTGACGTCCACTTTACATCATGCTTTACATCTATTGTTGCGTCTAATCTTACATCCACCTTTGTGTCCCATTTGTCATCCAATTTGGCATCCATTTTGCGTCTCATTTTGTGTCTTCTTTTTATTAAGAATATTAATTTTGATCATTAATAGTGAAATATATGAATTTTCATTTATTTTTCATCCATTTTATGAATTTCAATTAAATATTGAAATATATCTTCAAGTCTTCAAATATCATTAAGAATTCAAATTTATAGCATAACATTCGTGAAGAAGTTTAAGGAGAATTCACAACATCCATCTAAAAGTAGTAATATCATCATACATAGTAGTTCTCCATCAAAAGAACATTGACAATTTCCAATATATACAAAGTAACAAGACGATACTAATAATATCATCATCATCTTTAATCAAATCAACTAAAATTCAAATGTACGATCAACATATGAAAACCTTTCATGGATATCATTATAGTAAAGTAAAATGAAGTAATATATATATATATATATATATACGATTTAAATATCAACCTGACAAGAAATAACTTGTATGTTCTCCATATATAAATATTAAGGTCAAAATAATAAATATATCATAGTTATATATCAACCAAAATACAAGTAAATATACTCTAGAATGTTGCATGCTCATGCATAGCATCCATAGTTAGCTAGCACCACCGACATCATCATTGAGATCATGGTCATGATCATCATCATGATCATTAAAATCACCATCTTAATCAACCTCATCACCTTCATCGTCATTATTATTTGCATCATCATCACCTTTTTCTTCTCCTCTTATATCTAAAGAAAACTCAACATAGTTTGGATGATCATGTATGGGGCCATCAATTGTTTTGATATGAATAAAATTAAATATTAGATTTTAGTATTAATTTCATACCACAATGCATATTTCGATTATATTTATAATATTAACCCATATCATATTTCTATTATATTTCTAATATTTAACCCATATCGTAGTAAAACAACATATAATACAATTGCAATTAAAATGTGTGTGTGCAATAATACAACTACAAAAAGAAAGTGCACAAAATAGAACTAAATAATGACAATTTAATGAAAAGATAAACAAATTAACTATATTTTTTTAATTATTAATGTAAGATTGAATTATTGGGGTTGGACAGGAGCCACTTATTAACTTCTTCAAATTTTTAAGGTCACACAATTCATTAAATGTAAAATTTCATACATTAAATGTCATCGAAATATTTAAAAAAAAATATCATTGGGAAGTCAACATAATATTCTACAATTTGTTTTTTTACTGCAAGTCGAAATTCACATGGCATATATGCGTTTTGAGGGCTTCTATCTAGCACACAAGTAAGAAATCAGGTTTTCATCGCCAAATTTGGCCAAAAAGTGTTACCCACCTTTATGGAATCACCTGGTAGCAATCATTGCTCTCTCTTAGGCTGATTAATTTTTGTCCATAAAAATAGCTGGAAAATAAAAAAAAAATGCTTAATAATATCATAGTTTTTAAACACCTTCATTTAAAAAAAAATTAAATTACCATAAAACCTTATAGTCGTTTGAAAATAAAACCTTAAATCCCTCAACCAATTGCATTGAAATGTTTAATAATATTATCATATAAAAAACAAAAATATGAATGGTCAACCTAAGTATTAAGTAATCAAATACAATGATACACTTCCTAATAAAAAAAACCAATGGAATATAATGATACACTTCCTAATAAAAAAAAACCAATGGAATACAGTGATACACTTCCTATTGGCAAATATAATAAAGTAGAGTAGCGATGCATTATAAAATTCAAACAAAAACAATAAGTTTAGTTTAGTTAACACCTTATAAACCCCACACATGTATAAAATAAAGTAGTGATATACTATGAAAGTCAAAAAGGGTAACAACAATGAGGAAAATGGTTTAGTTAACCCCTTTAAACCTCTCACACACAAAACAGGGTAATGATATACTACAAATTCAGAAACTAACAACATGGAGGATATTGGGTTTACTTAACTTGTTATATAACTTGTTATAACCACACAAACATATACCCAAAAAAACCAAACAATGGATTTAATTAACCCCTTATAAATATACAGGAAAAAATACTAATATATATTCAAATAAGATTACACAAATTTTTATATTAAAAATATATATTTAAATATAATTATAAAAATAATTATATTGAAGCTTGTTCATAATATTTTTGGTTAATTGTTGGGTGTTTTATTTTTTTAATTAATTCATTAAATATTTAATTATCAACCGAGGTTTGTAAACTTAGAGTTGACACAAAATATATGTAAAGGTAGAAGGGTACCTAAGGTGTCGTGGAAATATTTTAACAAAGAAAAGATCAAAAAATCTTTCAAAATGAAAAACTGAGTCAAACTCTAGAAATTCAACTACTAAGGTAATTAGACTAGAACAAGACTACTAGATTAAAGCAGTATTGATTTATACTACTCTACTCTATAAACAATAAAAAGATATAATACTATCCTAAGAAAGTGAACTATCTTTTATAGTGAAATCTATTAATTAATTATTCTACTTTTTAGCCTGGGAATTATAAAGGATAAAACAAATTTAGAACTCTTACTATATGAACACAAGAGATTATATTGTTTGAGACAATATTACAACTACTTAATTTATCTAAGAAATCCAATAACTAAACTATACATGAGATTGACAAATATGCAATAATTAAACTAAATTGTCTAGTTCCATTCTTCTTGAGGATTCTGAGAATATGCATTCATTGTGATTGGAACTAGAGAAGGAGGTGTATCAAAATGGCTTTCAAAAGAAATAAAGAAACTGAATGTAATTATGTCTAATTTAACCTCTACAAATAGATGTAAATTGAGTGTCCAATTACAAGTAATTGTAAACATTTTGATTTATTCCATAAGCAAATGACTCTAATTGAAAAATATGTTATTAACAACCAATCTATTAATTAAGAAATGAGATTCTTTTAATGGACCCGCTTGAAGTTAAAGGTATACTATTCTCGCATTAAACAGATATAATTGAGAAACAAGTATAAAACTTAAATAAAAACAAGTAGAAAACTTAATAAAGTAGAAAAATTAATAAAGAGGTCTTATTTCTTAATCTAGTCCTACTCCATGAACATCTTCAGTAACTATAGAGTAAGGAAGATAAACCTTATGCTAAATGATGATCTTATTATAAAGAACTAATGTGCCTTTTAGATAAAAGAGTTGAGAAGTTTTAATTCTAAATGCAATCTAAATAAGAATGAAGTACACTAAACTAGAGAAGTAATTAACAAACTCTAAAACAATAATGAATGAAGGAGTCAGAGACAAAAATGAACACAACTTCAAAACTAAGATAAAATGCAATGAAAGATAGGAATAATTATAGGACTTATAGAGGATTTTAGGTGGTTTGGAATAGGGTCTTAATTATATATATACATGACTATTGTTTAAGAACATAACACAATTCAAAAACTAAGAAAAATGAACTTTAAAAAATCATAAAACAGAATAGGAAATATTAAAGGTTGAATGAAGGTCTGGATGACAATATAAACAGATAGTCCGAATGATAGTCTGGATGGGAAAAATAATGTTAATTACGAAATAGATAACCTGAATGACCTTAAAATCAACTGATTTATGCACATGAGAATGAGATGCAGAAAAGACAGTAATTAAACTTATTCAATACCTAAAATGACAGAGGAATAACTTGTGCTAACCTACAATTAAAAAGAGAAATTACTTCCTATTGTTTAATGAGACAAACTAAGAAAGAACTGAAGTAAATCTACAGCTAAAAGAGAATTGACAGAATCAAATCTAATTACAAACTAAGCTTAAGACATTAAAAAAATCAAACTCTATATGATTGCAAATATGGAACTAGGAAACAAGCTAAAAAGAAAACTAGAAATGACTATTGCGCGATTGGTCATTTGCGATACTGGAAATGGAAACTATGTTAACAAAACAGTATAAATTATATTACTCATAGCAAACACACATTACAAGAAACAACGAAATGAACAACATTAATTTATAAGAGAATCAAACTACGTACAAAAAATGGAAATGTAAATTACTTAGCTGTAAAAAGGGAAATAACGAAAAACACATAGAAATGGGAGACTGTTGGTTGTTTAGGGGCCCTCTCAGTAATCAGGGTTGTGCTTCAATTAATCAACCACTCATGAAAACAGAGACATATATGCACAACTGGAAATAGAACTTATATTGAATTCGAAACAGAGTTTACAGAGCTTCTTTTCTAATGACGACTGATTAACCAACGAACTAGCTAGTATGACTCTCGCATGTAGATGACTTTATATAGTTTTTACATGGATGAGCAGGTTGACCCTTTCAGTGGCCAACCGCTCCAAAAATAGTCAACCTTAACTACTAACAAACAACCATGTGACGATTGGCGACAATGCACAACCACCTTCCTGATCCTTTGCACGTCGGTTCTCCTCGCGCGGGCTACGGGCATATGGATCTGTGTTAATGTGAGCATGAAGTGTGGTGTCAAACTGAAATCGAATGATCTTGATCCTTCTAGAGAAAATACCATCATAACTGCAGGACACGTGGACAACAGAACAACGAAAAATCATTATGTGCTTTAAACGTTTGAGAATATTCCAACTAACAGCGCGTAGATTGATTGAAGGACTGCATAGCGAGCTATATGTGATCTGTGCATGTTTAGCGTAGATGCATGTCCACATGGAGGCTCGTTTGGAAACCATAATATGCAAAGAAATTTTATGTATTAGACACATTTATAAATATCACATAATTACTAATAAAATCATGAAATAACAAAATTAAACCAAGACTTGCATAAAACACAAATACGTTCGTACCTGGGGTTGAATGATAAGCTGAATGAAAAAAAGTATACCAAAGGTAATAAAAGTGATTCCAAAAGAGTAAATTAACGGCTAAGAATAGTGACAATCGGGATCAACATTAATATGTTAGGTGTACATTTTATATTATTTAAGAAATTTGGTATGTAAAATAAATTAAGATAATCAATTACTTAATTTATTATATTAAATTAAGTCATGATTGTAAGATTAAGGATAATTCCTTATGTTGACACAAACTCAACCAACAAAATTAGTTGACATGGGTTCCCACTTTATCGACACCCAAACCACTGCGATCTCCCTGAGCATCAGCCTAGACAGGTTTTACCCCGTCCGGCAACACCAGCAAAGCGGATGAAGTCTCACCCGAGATGTTCGAGGAAGATCCGATGGAACCAAGTTTCTGCAGAATGAGAGAGGACCATGTGCATCTACGTATCAACTTAGCACAATCTAATCATTCAACTTAGGCATTAATAGAACCATTCAATAGATCGCATTGTTATATCAGAACTGCAATAAACCCATTAATGCGCAAACAGATCCAACATAATAACATCATTTAAAGCAAGGAAACATCACATCATTTATAGATCCATGTTGCAGATACACAATGCATTCATAATTGAGTCACAGAAGATAGTAAAACAGGAAAACAGAAAAGAACACATTGATTCATTTCAACTTTCATCATGTCATATTAAATTCCGCACAAAACCATGGATTCTCCAAAACAGTTCATAGATCAATAGATCCTAATTCATGCACAAAGCACACAATCATACCAAGGCCCTCAACTCCTCTTATGCTATCTTCAATGCTTCAACCTCTTTTTGTGCTTCAGCTTCCTTCTCCTGCGATTGCAAAAACTAACCGCTAATGTTCAATTCTCTGTCTGCCAACTCTTGATTGGCTACTCTTTGCATATGCACCAATGTCTGTTTTGATAGCATGTTGATGTCCATAGACAAGTACTATAACTAATATAGGGACGCATTTAAATCCTCATTGCTGGTCTCAATCGTAGTCAGGGGAATTTGAACATTCTGAACCTGCGTCCCAGTGTTGATTGAGCCAAAGTCCTGCACAATCACTCCCTCTGGCGCTTTCTTCAAAACTGCATCACATAAAGAATCAAGTCATGCTCTTACCTCAACAAATCCCTCTTACGCTGATTTCTTCATCTCTTTAGTCATTGTATCTGTCACATCTCTAATCGCCTTAATGAGTCGCTTCAGTTGTGCTTCCATTCCTGGTGTTGTGCTACTGGTCGCACCCTGCTCCTGGCGCCTCTTCATCCTTGACTTGTCAAATGCACGCTCTACTTCCGGGTCAGTGGGTGTCTTCGTCGACTCTACATCAGATTCATGGTGACTGTGTTGGTCATCCTTATGCACGGGATCAATAGGTGCATCCTCTAGGTGTCGCGTCGACACTTCTTCCAAGCTGACCGGCTCTCTCCATGTCATAGGCCAATCATTAATAATTGCCTCTAAATCTATATCGGATAATTTATATGGCGTCGACAACCATTTCTTGTATGGGTCACACTGCGCTTGTACATGAATGGCGTGTGGGCCAATTGCAAACCGAGCCATCCTTTGATACTTCATTGCAACTTCCTCAAATAACTAGGGAGATTTCTCAACTACTGCCTACAACACTTCCCAATAGATCCAAAATTGAATAGCATAGTCCTTGAATATTTCAGGTTCCCTTACCCACCAGAGATTCTGGCACCCTTACACACTTGTACCGCTTCCACCTCCATGCATTGATAGTCATCTTGCTCCATCCAAGACATAAGAGCGATCAATATCAACAACCAACTGTATGTAAATGATCGTTCTCCTACCTGGACTGCCACTGCATCATCCGCCAATAGGTTCATTAAAAAGAGCAACTAGTTCATCTATATCCCCTCCGCACATTGTTCTGCACACACAATAACCCCTGAGTTACATTGGATGGGGTGATTCTTCTTGACCACTTTGCTAGACAATATCCTTGCTCTGATATGCACTACCTAGTCATTCATACTATTGATGCGGTAAGCCCTCCTATCATGCTGCAACCCATATCTCTTCTTTAACCTCGCCGCAAGCCTCTTGTCATTATGCTTTCCTCTAAAATATTGTGAGGGGTCTGGCCCATCCTTCAGTAGCCCTATGATGTTTGAGATCAATTCTACTATGACTTCGACTAGTGTGTCCAGCCACAACATCCTACCATGAAAAAAAGCCAAAAGATGCTTTACATAGGCAGTCGCCTCATTCAGCCACCCAAAATGCAACATGTTAATCAACCCCAACAATCCTGCTTTATTCAGCCCGCGCGCCCAATCCTGCATAATGCATTCTATCAGGCTGGCTCTTACTGCTACCATCATCACATATGCTTCCTTTGTAACATCCTCCAATGCGAGTAAGTCATGGTCATCATACTTCATCTGCATCAACGCAGGCGCGATGTCTATGGTGCATACCATGCCCTGTGGTATCGTTGACATATTTACTTGGTACTTTTGATTCTTAGTGAGATTTCTAGGCTATGCATTGGGCTGACATTGCAGTATATACCCAGGGATATCCTCAGCAAACACCCCTACATGAGCTGCTGACTCCATAACTCCCGAGATTGATGGACCCGTATGTGCAGCTTCCTCCTCTACCCTCACAGACATTCTAGTCTGCCTCTTCTTCGGAACTGAGGAGCTAGGCTTCTGGCCCTTCCTCTTCTTCTTTGGCACCGATGATGATCCTATTGGCATACTTGCAACTTATTCCTCAATGGTTATCGAGTTGACTGTGATTCCTTTTCACTCGAAATATCAACCGTGATTGGTTCACTATGCATGCCGCACTAGTGTCCCACAATGCTCCACATTCGCTCACCCCCACTTCACTTGGAAACTCACCCTAATGTGACTCTTCTCTATAACTCTGCAATACTTCTCTACAACTCAACTTACCAATTCACACTACGCACAATGGTGTCTTTCGACCGCATCCAACCCCTTTTTATAGCATCAATTCGATACCATACCCATCATGACCAAATCAACACAATCCGTTTTACCTCATCATGACCAAATCATGCATTAACTATCTAAATCCACTGTTGATCTTGTCAGTCCAACAATCAGATCCGTCATCAATACTCGTCACTTCAACAAGTGCCACTAGTTAACCACTTTAACTGTCTACATTTATTGTTGATTTGACTATGTCGTGATCTTGCGGCTATCACAACAAACCTTCCTAACTGCGCTACTGAATCCCCTACTTGCGCATCCACTTTCTCTTGGTGCACCATCCTTCTATCTATCCATTCATCCTTCCTACTCTTTTTTTTTCATTGCACAGTTCCTCAAGCATCACGCGGTTCTGGGCCTATCCTATAAGGCTTTAGCCTGCTACCGTTCACTAGATTTGGTAGCATTACACCATCTAACTATTGTAGTTGAAATTCTCCTCCTAAAGTAATGGAATTAATGAGATATGGACCTAACCAATGCATCTATAAATTACCTTAATGCTTCATGAACTTATTGTCGTACAACAACACCAAGTGTCCTTGTTGAAATTGTTTGTTCTTTATATGGTGATCATGCCAAGCCTTTTGTAGATCCTTCTCGGTGCGCTGGTGAAAACCCGCAACAAAGTGATCTTCCTTGAGCTACACCAACTGTTATAGGCATTCTTGTAACGTTGCTTCACCATCCATGCCCGTCGCTGCTATGATGTGCAAACATGGAACAATGTACTCCATAGGAATGAATGCTTCTTTCCCATACACCAATTTGAATGGTGTCTGACCTGTCAATATTTTGCAAGTGGTGTGATATTCCCACAAGACTGCTGGAATGTTAAAATCCCAATCATCGTGGTTGGTGTTACATACCTTTGTAATCGCATGCTTCAATTCCTTGTTGAACACCTCCACTATCCCATTTGCTTATGGATGATATGGGGTACTCTTCTTATGTTTTATCTGAAGCTCCACTGTTAATGCACTGGCTGTGCAATTGATGAAGTGACTCCCCTCGTCACTCATCAATATCCTTGGGCACCCAAACTGAGTCACAATGTTGTTAAACAAGAACCTCGTTACTATTGTGACGGTGCAATCCACGACAGGTGCAGCCTCCATCCATCTTGTCAAATAATCTATCGTTATAATGATATACTGCACACTAGTTCTCTTCCCAGGTGGGTTGATTGGTCCCACAAAGTCCACCACCCATTTATCAAATGACTGTAATGTCACCCGAGGTACCAGCGGCATCTCATCTCTCATCGATGGTTTTCTAGTTCTTTGGAATACGTCACAAGTCTGCACATAATAAGTTACATCAGTATGAAGAGTGGGCCACTAAATCCCTGTGTGAAGCACCTTCCTTGCAGTAGCTCGAACTCCATAGTGTCCACCAACAAATCCTGCATGGGCCTCTACCAAAATATTCCCTTGTTCATGTGGTAGGACACATCATCTCAAAATATC
Organism: Pseudotsuga menziesii; assembly: GCA_001517045.1. NCBI lineage: Eukaryota > Viridiplantae > Streptophyta > Pinopsida > Pinales > Pinaceae > Pseudotsuga > Pseudotsuga menziesii. The sequence goes on from LPNX010585979.1 coordinate 306,373, forward strand.
ATCCGGTCCTAGCTTATATAGTTGTCCAAGAATCAATTGGAAAACCCAAATGACATCACAGTTTACTGGAAACAACCCCATTCAGTAATGAATGTTGTCTTGTGGTGATCCTCTTTTGTGATCTTGATATGGTGATAGCCCGAAAACCCATCCGTGAAAGAATACATCTCATGACCACCTGCTCCTTCTAGTACTTCATTAGTGAATGGCGTCGGAAATGGATCATGCAGACATGCATCATTCAATTTTCTGAGGTTGACACAAATGCGAACCTCAGCCGTCTTCTTATCTTGGACCACCATAGGATTGATCCATTCCGATTCTTCAACCAGATTAATTATTCCATCATCCAACATCCTATCAAGCTCATCTTTGACCCTCTCCTTGTATCGTGGATTCAGGCGATACAGTCTCTACCTTACTGGTTTCACATCTGGCTTCAACGAAATATTCATCTCTCCTAAATCTCCCAGTATCCCCTTCATCGCAGAAAAATTTGTAGGGAACAAATCTTGGAATTCTAGCAACAAGTTTGTGATCTTTGCCATCGTTTCTTCGTCCCAATAGTCCCTGACATTTGCAAACTTTGGGTTCTCCTCCGTCTCCTGATCTTTAATGGTCGATTAATTAGATCCATCGGTACATCAGGTGCTGTGACATCTTGACTCCCTTCTGTTTCTAGAGTATTGATATTCTGCAGATCATCATCATCCGCAAGTCCTCCAGTCACATTATAACATTCCATCATCGACTGCATCTGACAATGTGCATGTGGATCCACTGGATACGCAACTGACACTACCTTCCGAACAACATCGCGGATGAGCTACATTACATTATAAACCTCTAGATTGGCATCTGCAAAATTGAAGGTGTGAGTGAAGCAAATCATTAATTCATCCCAGGTAGTGATCTCTCTGTGCAACTCAACTGATACATACCAAGATCACGGCATTTCATCCAACGTGTGGGAAAATGCATGGACCCACTCATCCTTTGGTCGTGATGCCCACAAAGGCTGACACTCAATCAAATTATCACCAGGTATATTCCGTCCATTGTACCTTCCAACGTGGTACACTTATGCATCTCCAAAGCGAACTGTCATCAATATTCGACACTGTGACCATCCAGTGATCAAATTCTTATGGGTCACCCACCAGCGTGCTGGTGTATCAAATTCTTATGGGTCACCCACCAGCGTGCTAGGTTATCCTTCAATGCTTCCTCCAACGCTAGCAACCATTGTGGTTCTAACACCTTATCTTCAAATTCAACAAGAAAATCAGATAACTCAAGAATTCCTTCATAAATTGGTAACTCAATGGTCTTAGTCACGACGCGACATAGTGACTGGGTAATCAGGTCACACTTTCTTAGCGACACCTCATGCAAGCGGTTCTACAAATTCTCTAAGGCATCATCAGAATCAAAAGACGCAAATCTAGATTTGCACCAACTGAGTTCCCCATCAGCAATTGGATGGATGTAATCTTCCGCAAGGTTATATGCATGATCCCATCCCCTAACAACTTCGTCCTTCACTAGCTCAACACACCTCCATCCTTCGATTGGATACATCGGAGCGATGACTCTAATGTATTGATTCTCAAAGTTCATCACACGCTTCTTGAAATTGATCACTGCCATACTATCATTGGACCATCCAATCCCCAGTAATATGGGATAAGAGCCTCCACCATCGACAACTTCAATGACATCAAAATCAACATAGGTTTTCGTCCCTTCAATTTCCACAGCAAGGTGCAAAACTCATCCAATCGACGTTACTTTGGCCTGGTTAGGAAGCCACAATTATTGGCACAAACCCAACCAACAAAAACCCAGTTGATAGGGGTTTCCACTCTGTCAACACTCAAATCGCTGCAATCTCCCTGAGCATCGGCCTAGACAGGTTTTACCCTGTCAAGCAGCAACCACAGAACGAATGAAGTCTCACTTGACATGTTCAAGGGAGGGTTGACGAAACCAAGTTTCCGCAGAGAAGAAGAGGACTATGGGCATTGATGAGTCATTGATCTATCTATCAAATCTAGTTATCTATATAATCGTTCATCATTCATATCGCATCATTCATTTATCACAGAAATAACCATGCTACTCACGCAAACAGATCTAGATAGATAACATCATTCATAGCATTAAACATAGCATCATAGATCCATGTCACACACATTCATCATATGATTGTAGGAACATAAATATAGGAAGAGACAAAAGATAAAAGGATGACATATTAGAACAACATCTCTCTCATCATATTAGCTTCTGCGCAATCGATCACAGATTCAAACATATAATAATTCAATGGAGCCTTGTCTCTCAATTCTTCCTTATCACTTCCTATCTCACATTTACAAATCTTCTTCTATTTATAGGATTGCTCCTTTACATTCAAGGTCCACTTCTAACTAACTCCTAACTGATTTTACTAACTAATGACCAATATCTGCAAAATATGGTCCAAAAGTGCAAAAAGTGACACAAAATATTCAAAATTATTCTATCTTCTTCCTTGCATGCTATCTTCGTCTTGCGCGGTGTCTTTCGAGTTGGCGCAACATCCTCGATGATGCGCAACTTACCCCAAACCCCTACCAACAGTAGCTGCACAAGTGACCAGCTCAATGTTGGGCTCCCCATCTTTTTCCATGTCTGTCATGTCAGAATATTAACATTTGAGACTAGATCCAGGATGACTGATTATACATCATAGTCCCCAATCTAGATATTCATGCTCCTTTCTTTCTCAGTATTTTTCTTATGCAAAGAATTCACCGTGGAATCCTTCTGTCCCTTGGCCGGTCAATGTAACAGATTCTCAATCTCGGCAAGAGAATCAGGATCTCTTACCAGTGACAAGTAACTCTCTAAGAAGTTATGCAAGGTACCATGCTTTAGTGATGGTCCTGCTATCAATGTTGTATAAAAAGCAGTGGGCATTTCATAAACAATTAACTTACCAAGATTCCTTCCAATCACATCACATACTTCAAAAAAAGTGTCTTTCTCAACATCAATGTCAAACTGCACCATTTTCTTCCCAGCCAACCGAATTTGTGGATGTGGGCTATATTCTCCCGTCATCACACCTCCATGAGTGATGAATGCAACGTTAGAATCCTACGTCCTGGGTTCCGCTGATATTGTCGCAATCGTCGGTCCCTGGCTCTGGTTCAGTGGTGGATTCATAGTTTGATTCATGTTCTAATTTGTATTATGGTTCTGAATTGGAATTTGGTTCTGGTTCTGATTCTGTAACTAGTTCTAGTTCTTCAATTGATTCTAGTTCTACAATTGGTTCTGATTCTACAACTGGTTCTGGTTCTACAACTGTAGAACATTTCCTACCTACCACCTCATGATTAATTATGGACAATTCTCAACTATGTGATCAATAGCAGTACAATACATACACATACACTGTAATTGTAGGAAATATCTCTAATAGTGTCCCAGTACACCATAATTATAACATTGCACTAGTCTGTGACCTCGTCCTCCTCCTCTACTAAAGCCTCCACCTCTTCCTCCACAGAATCCTCCGCGGAATCCATCTTGTTGTTGATATTGTGATTGATTAAATTATTGTTGCGGGGGATTTGGTTGCTGCTGAACATATTGTGCTGACTGAACATACTATGGCTACTGTGGAGTCATCTACATCTGATTATACTATGGTTGTGGCACAAACTGCTGTTGTAGTTGCTGTAGTACAAACTGCGTCTGCGGTTGCTACTGCAATACAAACTGAGGTTGAGCTGGTGGTTGTACCACCTGCAGCTATAGTTGCTGCACCGCCTGATGATCCTATCCCTTCACATAGTATGAGTCATATGTTCTTTTCTAAAGTAGGTCATATGCACGAAAATCCTTATCTTCATGCCCAACAGATCGACATAATGTGTAGGATAATTTCACCGGATTCGTCACCATGTTCTGAATATATTTGCACTCTTCATGTCAATGCTAATATACTTGACAAATGCGGAACCATGGTACACTGCCACAACTTAATGGGTTCAGCGCTCCTGACATTGGGTAGTTTCAGAAATCTGGGAAATTATCCTTGGTATCCCCATCTGCGTGACATTGAGTACACTAAACTTCTTCGTGGTGCTCTTTTTCTTTCTTGATATCTTGTAACTAGAGCATGAATTTCTCCAACTGTGTATGAATCTGGTTCATACCGACTGCATTTTCTTCAATGGGTGAAGCTTCCAACTTCATCACAATCTCTAGAGCATCACTCTATGTCGCAATCTTCTGTTGCATGAGCGATAGTCTGATATGATTTAGAAATGCTGCAATGAACCAATCCTTATGTTGAATGTCGCTCATCTCAAAATGACTCTTTCCATTAATGTATTAAGCTTTTGGCCAAATCCCAAATAGTTTCATCTGGATACTGCTTTTAATTTCCTTCAGCTCCATAATGTATTGTGCTTCATATTTTGGTTTTCTGAACTCTTCAATTAATTTTTTTCTGACTTCAGCCAATTTCTTCACTGAATTTCCCGTAGGAACTTATAAAAATTTCATGAATCAATCCAGTGCATGACCCCAAAGAGTTGTCACCAATTGACCCTTCTTGAGCTCATCATCTGTAGTTTTTCTGACAATCCATACTGCCTCACACAGGAACCGGTACTTCTCTGGATCCTCAGTCCCGTTCCCATGGAACATAGGTAACTTTGCATCGTTGCCTACCATTTTGGTCCTTCTTCCTACAGATGCTGATCTACTACTATTAGAATATTGTTGGCACACTAGACACGTCGATGTTGAGCTTGTGTTTCTTCTTGATTACGATGTAGTGCACAGAGGTGTGGGTGCGTTGCTGCTGGGGGTTGATCTTGCCTCTACCCTAGGCATATTCTAGTTGTCCTCATCATCACTATATCGTCACTTCATCTCATGTGGTATTCCTTCATGGTCTTGCATTCTGATCGTAGTAGGACCTTCCCCTTTCCTTTGCCTCTTCTCTTGTCGGAACCTTGCTCCTCCTCTTATAAGACTACTCTCTTCCTCAACTTCCCTCACAGTCTCATATTAAGTTGCACCCATCTACCTCATATCATTCCATTCATCTACCCCCTATCTTCTTGGTATCCACAATCCCCACACACTAGATTTCTACTATTGAAGGTGCATCTTCTATATTCTCTTTTCACAGATGAGCATCTTAATGGACAATTGCAAAGACAAAAGAATCCTACCTTGTGACCCGTTGAAGAACTCCTGTTCTAGTTCACTATAGGATTTAGCTGTATTAATCGCGAACTTGATGATATAGCCTTCCAAGATACTGTCGAGCCAAACTTCAACAGCCTGCGATGCTCTGTTGTCTACCTCCTGCAATTCCTGGATCAATTCTGGGGTCCAGGAAGTTGGCTCACCTTAGAAATTCATCTTGCAATAGGTCAACCATGCCAACCACTCATACAAGATGATCGAGAATTCAAAGAAAAAGTACTCATGTGGACTATCGTGTATGTACTTGGACAACCACTTATCCGTCGTTAGTCCAAGGTTCTGATTTTCCTTCTCGGCAAATTCTTGTATCTTTTGGTCGAACCAATCTTGAATTTCTGGTCTCATCGGATGCCACAACATGTCCTCCCTTCATTTGTACTAAGGTCTTGGCAACATAACCATTTGTTGACACAAACTCAGCCAACAAAACCAGTTGACAAGGGTTCCCACTCTATCGACACCCGAACCACCACAATCTCCCTCGGCACTGGCACAGACAGGTTTTACCCCGTTCGACAACACCTGCAGATTGGATGAAGTCTCACCCGAGATGTTTGAGGGAGAGCTGACAGAACCAAGTTTTCGTAGAATGAGAGAGGACCATGTGCATCTACTTATCAACTTAGCGCGATCTAATCATTCAACTTAGGAATTAACAGAACCATTCAACAGATCGCATTGTTATATTAGAACTGCAATAAACACATTAATGCTCGAACATATCCAACATAATAACATCATTTACAGATCGATGTCGCAGATACACATTGCATTCACAATTAATTCGCAGAAGACAGTAAAACAAGAAAAAATAAAAGAACACACTAATTCAGCTCAACTTTCATCATGTCATATTAGCTTCCACAAAAAACCATAGATTCTCCAAAACAGTTCACAAGTCAACAGATCTCAATTTATGCGCAAAGCACACAATCATACCAAGGCATAAGATCAGGGTTCTCAATACTTACAACTCTACATCTACTTATAGGCTTGCACCTTTACATTCATGGTTCACTTAGACAACTGCCTAATTACTTCTTAACTGATTCTACAAAATAATGACCAATATCCACAAAATTTGGTCAAAACTACAAAATATGACCCAAAATACATAAAATATTCTAATCTCTGACTTGTGTTCCATCTTCCACTTATGCGGTGTCTTTGAGCTTGTGTAGCATCCGTGATGCTGCACAACTATATTATCCCAAAAATGCCTACCAACACCTTGTTAATAAAATTAAGGCTATATAACCTTCATTACCTCAAGATTCATTTCCTTCAACCATAACTATAAATATAGTCATGGGTCAGTGCAAGAAGATGAGGAACCTTTAAGATGCAATCCTAGTTTTAAAAAACAACATCATGTTACCAAAAAATACATCAACCCGAGCCTGACATAGCACTTGGTATGGTTCAACCCGAGCTTGACATGTCATGGAACATGTAGGATAGGAAGACAAATCGCGTATGCGTTATATAACTACGAAACGTGCTCGCGATATGTAGTTCTAAAATGCGTGCACGATTTGTAAACCATAAAAAAAAATTATATACACAGTCCTGAACTCGTGGCCCATTATCACAATCAGGAACGCGATTTCAACGGGCAATTGGAGCATTTGGAGTGAGACCATTGCCTAGGATTGTTGTAGGAGCTGATTCAGGTTGAGGGGAGGAGATTTCATTCATGCATTGTCATCCAACAAGGTAATTCAATCATCCAATGCATTTTTTTTTTGTCAATTTTTACCCTATAATTGTATGTGTGATATTCAAATGCACTTCCCTCCTATCTTTTTTAATTCTCAAGAGCATTACCTTATACACCTAGTAGAAGAGATTGAAGAATGTGGTTAAAAGATGGAAATTTCTATTATTTGAACAAATCTTAGGTTCAAATCTAAGAACTAAACATAGCACAAAATGAGGACAAAGAGCTAACCTTAGTGTCAAAAGAAAACTTACACCATTTCTTATAGAGGGAAAAGAAAGTAGAAAGTCTCAAGCACTACCAAATACCAATGTAGGATGAACAAACTATATACTTCCTGTCACCAAATAACATTTCTCACCAATGCATTTAACCCTAAAATCTCTAAGCAATGGTCCCTTAAGAATGCCTAAAACTCCTAGTAAACCATCACTCCTAAGAATATATGATTCAACATCTAAGAGCATTTCCAATGAAGGTATAGTCTATCAAAATAACCCATTATTTGTTAATATAGATGTAGAGAGGACCCACTAGTAGATAACATGACAAGCAAAAACTTGAAGTTTATAATACAACCTAATGTGAATAGAATGGAACAAACACTATGAAGTCTACACACCCATCTCTCACTCAAAATCAGGTTAATGAATTTCATTGATGCATCATTGAGTAAAGTAAATGAGAACCATACTGCTACAATGACTTACCAAAAATCCAACCCTAATACCTCCAAAACAATCATGGCATCCCAATGTTCATTTTACATAGATTATGCTAAGGAAGGAGCCTTGCAAACTCCATCATCAAACATTGATAAGGGAAGAGGAGACATGTATGCTTTCGAATTAGTTCCTGTCACCAAATAACATTTCTCACCAATGCATTTAACCCTAAAATCTCTAAGCAATGGTCCCTTAAGAATGACTAAAACTCCTAGTAAACCATCACTCCTAAGAATATATGATTCAACATCTAAGAGCATTTCCAATCAAGGTATGGTCTATCCAGGTATAGGATGATGATGATGATGTTGTTGATGATGTTGATGGTGATGATGATGATGAAGGTGAGGATGATGATGTTGATGATGAGGATGATGATGATGATGTTGATGGTGTTCATGACGTTGATGGTGATGATGTTGATGGTGATGGTGAGGATGATGATGATGATGTCCATGATGTTGATGGTGATGATGATGATGTTCATGATGTTGATGGTGAGGATGATGATGAGGATGATGTTGATGATGTTGATGGTGATGATGATGATGAAGGTGAGGATGATGATGATGATGATGAGGATGATGTTGATGATGTTGATGGTGATGATGATGATGAAGGTGAGGATGATGATGATGATGAAGGTGATGACGATGATGAGGATGAGGATGATGATGAGCATGATGATGAGGATGACGATGATGATGTTCAGGATGTTGATGGCGATGATGAATGATGATGATGATGATGATGATGATGATGATGAAGGTGATGATGATGATGATGATGAATGATGATGAGGATGAGGATGAGGATGAGGATGAGGATGATGATGATGATGTTCATGATGTTGACAGTGATGATGATGATGATGATGATGAAGGTGATGATGAGGATGAGGATGATGATGATGATGTTCATGATGATGACGGTGATGAGGATGATGATTATGTTCATGATGTTCATGATGAGGATGATGCTGCTGATGATGATGGTGATGGTGATGATGATGAGGATGATGATGATGATGTTCATGATGTTGATGGGCATGATGACTGATGATGATGAGGATGATGATGATGATGAGGATGATGTTGATGGTGATGAGGATGATGAGGATGATGATGATGATGAGGATGATGTTGATGGTGATGAGGATGATGAGGATGTTCATGATGTTCATGATGTTGATGATGATGAGGATGATGAGGATGTTCATGATGTTCATGATGTTGATGATGAGGATGATGATGATGATGTTGACGGTGATGATGATGAGGATGATGATGATGATGATGTTCATGATGTTGATGGTGATGATGAATGATGGTGAATGATGATGATGAGGAGGAGGATGATGATGATGTTCATGATGTTGATGGTGATGATGATGATGAGGATGATGATGATGTTCATGATGTTGATGATGAGGATGATGATGAGGATGATGATGATGAGGATGATGATGAGGATGATGATGATGATGATGATGATGTTGATGGTGATGATGATGAGGATGATGATGATGATGTTCATGATGTTGATGGTGATGATGAATGATGATGATGATGATGATGATGATGATGATGATGACGATGTTGATGAGGATGATGATGAGGATGAGCATGATGATGATGATGTTCGTGATGTTGATGGTGATGATGATGATGAGGATGATGAAGAGGATGATGATGATGATGTTCATGATGTTGATGGTGATGATGAATGATGATGATGATGATGATGATGATGATGATGTTCATGATGTTCATGATGTTCATGATGAGGATGATGATGAGGATGATGATGATGATGATGATGATGAAGGTGATGATGATGATGAGGATGAGGATGAGGATGAGAATGATGATGATTATGTTCATGATGTTGACGGTGATGATGATGATGAGGATGATGAAGGTGATGATGATGATGAGGATGATGATGATGATGATGATGTTCATGATGATGATGGTGATGATGATGATGATGATGATGATGATGATGATGATGTTCATGATGATGATGAGGATGATGATGATGTTCATGATGTTCATGATGAGGATGATGATGACGATGATGATGTTGATGGTGGTGATGATGAGGATGATGATGATGATGATGTTCACGATGTTGATGGTGATGATGAATGATGATGATGATGATGACGATGATGAAGGTGATGATAATGATGACGATGAATGATGATGATGATGAGGATGAGGATGAGGATGAGGATGAGGATGATGATGATGATGTTCATGATGTTGACGGTGATGATGATGATGATGATGATGATGATGATGATGATGATGATGATGATGAAGGTGATGATGATGATGAGGATGATGATGATGATGTTCATGATGATGATGGTGATGATGATGATGAGGATGTTCACGATGATGAAGGTGATGATGATGATGTTCATGAAATTGATGGTGCGGATGATGATGATGATGAGGATGATGATGATGATGAATGATGATGACGTTCATGACGTTGATAGTGAGGATGATGATGATGATGTTCATGATGTTGATGGTGATGAATGATGATGATGATGGTGATGAGGATGACGATGATGAAGGTGATGTTCATGGTGAGGATGATGATGATGTTCATGATGTTGATGGTGATGATGATGATGATGATGTTCATGATGGTGATGGTGATGATGAGGAGGAGGAGGATGATGATGATGTTGATGGTGATGGTTAGGATGATGATGATGATGTTCATGATGTTGATGGTGATGAGAATGATGATGATGTTCACGATGTTGATGGTGATGATGATGATCATGTTGTTGATGATGATGATGATGTTCAAGGTGATGATGATGATGAGGATGACGATGACGATGAGGAAGGTGATGATGATGTTCTTGATGTTGATGGTGATGATGATGATGATGAGGATGACGATGATGATGAAGGTGATGATGATGATGAGGATGATGATGATGATGTTCATGATGTTGATGGTGATGAGGATGATGATGATGTTCATGATGTTCATGATGTTCATGATGAGGATGATGTTGATGGTGATGATGATGAGGATGATGATGATGATGAAGACAACGATGATGATGTTCACGATGTTGATGGTGATGATGAATGATGATGATGATGATGACGATGATGAAGGTGATGATGATGACAATGATGAATGATGATGATGATGAGGATGAGGATGAGGATGATGATGATGATGTTCATGATGTTGACGGTGATGATGATGATGATGATGATGACGATGATGAAGGTGATAATGAGGATGATGATGATGATGATGATGTTCATGATGATGATGGTGATGATGATGAGGAGGATGATGATGATGATGATGATGATGTTGATGTTGATGGTGATGATGATGAGGATGATGATGATGATGTTCACGATGTTGATGGTGATGATGAATGATGATGATGATGATGAAGGTGTTGATGATGATGATGATGATGAATGATGATGATGTTCATGATGTTGATGGTGGTGATGATGATGATGATGTTCATGATGTTCATGATGTTGATGATGAGGATGATGATCATGTTGATGATGATGATGATGATGATGATGATGGTGATGGTGATGATTATGATAAGGATGATGATGATGATGATGAACATGGCGATGTTGATGATGATGATCGATGATCAATGATCATGGTGATGATGATGATGATGATGATGAAGATCAATATGAAGATAATGACGATGATGATCATGTTGATGATGATGATGATGATGATGATGATGACAATGGTGATGATGATGAAGATGATGAGGAAGGTGTCGATGATGATGATGTTGATGACGACGATGGTGATGATGATGTTCATGATGTTGATGGTGATGATGATGATGATGATGATGAGGTTGAAGATGATGGTGATGATGATGGTGATGATGATGATCATGTTGATGATGATGATGATAATGATGATGATGAAGGTGATAATGATGATGAGGATGATGATGATGATGTTCATGATGTTGACGGTGATGATGAGGATGAGGATGAGGATGAGGATGTTCATGATGTTGTTGGAGATGATGATGATGAGGATGATGATGATGATGATGATGAAGGTGATGATGATGAGGATGATGATGATGATGATGATGTTCATTATTTTGATGGTGATGATGATTATGAGGATGATGATGATGTTGATGATGATGACGACGACGATGTTCATGATGTTGATGGTGATGATGATGAGGATGATGATGACGATGTTCATGATGTTGATGGTGATGATGATGATGATGATGATGATGATGGCAATGATGGCAATGGTGATGATGATGATGATGACGATGGTGATGATGATGGTGATGATGATGATGATGATGAAGATGATGGTGATGATGATGATGATGAGGATGAGGATGAGGATGAGGATGAGGATGATGATGTTCATGATGTTCATGGTGATGATTATGATAAGGATGATGAAGGTGATGATGATGGTGATGATGATAACAATGACAACGATGGTGATAGTGTTGTTGATGATGATGATGGTGATGGAAATGGTGATGAGGATGATGATGACGAAGGTGATGATGATGATGACGACGATGGTGATGATGAAGGTGATGATGGTGAAGATGATGATGATGAAGATGGACATGATGAAGATGATAATGATAATCATGGTGATGTTGATGATGATAATGATGGTGATGGTGATGTTGATGACGAGGAGGATGATGATGATGATGACAACGATGGTGATGACGACGATGTTCATGATGATGATGATGACGATGGTGATGATGATGTTCATGATGTTGATGGTGATGATGATGATCATGTTGATGATGATGATGATGACGATGGTGATGATGATGTTCATGATGTTGATGGTGATGATGATGATCATGTTGATGATGATGATGATGATGAAGCTGATGATGATGACGAGGATGATGATAATGATGATGAGGATAATGATGATGGCGATGGTGATGATGATGATGAGGAAGGTGATGATGATGATGATGATGAAGATGAATATGAAGGTAATGAAGATGATGATCATGTTGATGATGATGATGAAGATGATGAGGAAGGTGATGATGATGATGATGTTGATGATGACGATGGTGATGATCATGTTCATGATGTTGATGTTGATGATCATGTTCATGATGTTGATGATCATGGAGTTGAAGATGATGATCATGTTAATGATGATGAAGTTGAAGATGATGAAGAAGATGAAAATGATGATGAATGATATTTTGGCTTTTACATAACGCGCACGCGATTTATGTGCACAAAATGCGCTCGCATTTTGTTTATACATAATGCGCATGCATTTTTTCTCGTTATATCGCGCTCGCATTTAGTTTAAATTCAAAAATCTATTCCCTCCAAATGATAAGGCCGAGCCTCCACCCATGCTTTCATGAAATTCCTATGCCTATGTGTATGCTTTGTACTTTGCTTTGGATTCAACATGCCTGTGCCTTGGAGTATGATAAACCATGGCAAATTCAACATTATATCCATATTTTCAATATGTTCGTGTTTAGCAGTTCGTCTGATTATGCTGCACACATCCATTTTTTATGAGATTTTAGAAACATATATGTTTTTTTTGCAGATTCTAAATATGTAAATTTTAACAAGAATACATAATTTTTTCTATTTTTTTCTTATTTATCTTCTGTCATCACTCCTCAACTCAAAAAACACACTGGTAGTGTTTCGTCCATATCTCTTTCGTTTCTTAACCATTTAAAAAAAAAATTGTATGGTGCACTAAAGAACACCAACCTCTACATGCTATAAAAAACCCATTTCCAAATAATTGCATTAAGACATTCAAATGCTACACCCACAATTGATGTACCGTTTTTGAGGTTTGATCTCTTAGATAATTAAAAAAAAATTAAAAAAATTATTTTTATTATTGGAAAAATAGTCGTGCACTAGTCCTATATGTTCTCTATACATATACCAGTTTTCGTAAGTTTATTCCATCATTTAGACACTCAGACATTGCACCCACAAAAACATATACCTTATAATTTGTCCAAAAAATAAAAAATGCCCGTTAAAATTTATCTAACTTTAGATAGTTAACAGCATTTTCAATAGAAAAAAATATATATATTTGGAAAGGTCATTCAATTTCCTACATTTCTTGTTTTTTACTAATCACAAGATTCATTGTGTAAGTGTCTCAAAATATCCATGCAAGTTGATGGATGCCTATTTTTTCAGTTTTGTATTGCATCTAACGTGCCAAAAGAGACCCTCAACTTCTTGCACACACCCTCATCCAAATTTATCCTTTAGTCATAATTGTATATTTAAATATAACTGAATATTATTAAGCATTATAATGCTTACAAAATATAATCCAACTCGACAATTTACCGAGGTTATAAATCATGGCCAGTGACAGTAAACCAAACTCAATGTGACATTATCAAGCTTTATAATGCATACACATCAAAATACAACATAACAGTACGCGAGGAATGTTGTAAAACATAGTCAACCATGGGAAACAATAGTCAACCAAACTAAATGTGACATAACACTTGATTAATGTCATAATGTAACATAACCATTGAGGGACCTATTAATTTGACATAAATTTATCCAACGTGAATTAAAATCATTGAGGAACATCATAATTAAGCATAACCGTTAAGGAATGCCACAATGCAACATAACAGGTATTCGATGCAACCCCTAAAGAATGTTGTAATGCAACATAACCATTAAAGTACATAACTTAGCCAATATTAATGTCACAATGTCACCTAAAGTTAATCATGTCCAACTAGAATCAACATGATCATCCATAGTAAACCATGGACATGATGGTTAACAACAATGAACCATAGTCAACCATGGTAAATAAGCTCAATTTGAGAAAAGATTTGAAGAATGTCATAATGTGAGATAACCATTGATACATGTAGAAATTTGACATAAGCCAATATGAATGCCATAATGTGACATAAATTCATTCATAGTCAACATGGTCATCTATAGTAAATCATGGTAAACCATAGTCAACTATAGTTAAAAACACTAAATGCGACAAACCTTTGAACAATGACATAATGCAACATAACCATTGAGGAATGTAGCAATTTGACATAAGTAAGCCAAGATGAATGTCACAATGTGACATAACCATTGAGGAACATCAAAATCAACATAAGTCGACCAAGATGATTGTTGCAATGTGACATAAAGCCAATCACGTTCAACCATAGGAAACCTGGTCATTTAGAAAAAACAATGGTCAACCATAATCACCATAGTCAATCACAATTGAACAAACTCAATGCGACATAGCCCATGAAGAATGTCACAATCAAACATAACCATTGAGGAACATAATAATTCAACACAAGCAACCAAGAAGAATGTTGTAATGTGTCATAATCATTGAGGAACGTTGCAATTGACATAAGTCAAACAAAATGAATATCACAATTTGACATAAAGTCAATCAAGCTCAACCATAATCAACATGATCATCTGTAGTAAACCATTGTCAACCATAGTCAACCATAATAAAAAAAGCTCAATGAGACTTAGTGAAATGGAAACGTGATGATCAGCAACATTTAACTATATTCAATCATATTCAAGCAAGCTCAATGCAACATAACAATTGAGGATTGTACAAATTTGACATAAGTAAGCCAAGATGAATGTCACAATGTGACATATTATTAATATTTTTGAAATACCCATATGTGCAAACCAATTACTAGCAATAACCACATTAATAATATTAATGTTTATGTATACGTCGATGGGCGTATATTTAGTACATTTTATAGGGAAAAAAGTTATTAATGTGCTCAATATACACCTATCAATTTATACATGTACACACTGATATTATTAATGTGGTTGAACTACTACTTGTAAGCATGAACAAAACTTGGCTATGGAAGAGATTGAATGATTATTGTAGATTGTACGACATTTTGCACATGGTAATTCATTGAAGAATCGAAAAACGTGGCAGGTTGGAAGACATCCGTGACAAGCAAGGAGACATGAAACAAGAAGTTAGTGATAGACAACAAACGTTGAAAATGAACCATCCCCTTCAAAAAATTGCCTTCTATATAATAATATGTAATATCTCCTTCTAAGCAATAATATGTAGTAACTCGATCATTTCATGTATTGTGCATCTTATTCACAATAAAACCTACCATCTCTTACCCTAGAATAATGCCCACCACCTTTATCAAAGACTCTTGTTCTTATTCTCCTACATTAATTAACAACATAAGCTTTGTGTTATACTCAACATTTCTAGTTTGCAAACCCATTTCTTCATTTCTTCACCAACATTTCTCTTTTGCAAACCCATTTCTTCAGCATGAGCACTTTGTTCACCTTTGGTTTTATTGATAAGCGTCCCATGCCTTTTCGATTATACATATTCCCCACCACAAGACCTAATGGCATTCAAAGGTCCCATACTCAATGGCATTCCCTTCATCTAAAATATGATTGGTACGTACTTTCCAAGACACGAAGACGTTAACAATGGAGAATCATCCCTTTCCTCTTGATGGCTTGAATTTTTTCCATCCTTTAACACTTGTATCATTCAAGTTTAGTGATATGATGATTATAGAAATAGTATACATTAATGAAAATATTTTGAATGTTAGATTTGCAAGTGCGCGTGTGTGATTTATGCTTTTGTCGTATGGTAATGCACAAAGGAGATAGATGTAACCAATACATATCGACTCCACCACAAGATTTCCCAAGGTGCGAGGTGAACGAAATACAAAATTGTAATGATCTACCATAACAAAATTATTTATCTACCAAATCAAAATTTTGTTGGTTAAGTAAACTAAATGAAAAATGCATTTGAATTTATCCCGAAAGGTTTTTAATATTATGTGGATTTCTATCATTCATACATTGATAAATGAAATTGCAATCCATTGTTTTTTTTCAAATAAAATTATTATTAATCAATTAATCAATTTTGTTGCAGCTAGCTCGTTTAACGATTTTCTAAAGGCGTTTAAGAACTTCCTTACAAATCGCATTTTACATTTTTGTTCTTTATTTTTTAGTTGTTGTAAAGAAGAGATTTTTTTAATTGGAACAGAGGTTGGGAATAAGCGTTGCATGAGAAATAATTTATCAACCACAAAATATTGACACCTGCCAAAGGCGTCGGCAGCTGGCGTCAACTGGATGACGTAATATAAAGGTGTTTGCTGGCGTCAACTGGATGACGTAATATAAAGGTGTCGGTGGGTGCAGCGAGCAATTATTATTTTTTTTCGTCGACACAAGTATCAAGTATTCTTTAATTTTTTCTTGTATATAGCGACTCCGTATTCTTCAACTTCCTTTCATATTTCTGTTTTCTTATAAATCGTGACTATTCTTCAACTTTCCTTCATATTTCTTTTTTCTTCTAAATCGCAACTCCCGGGGTCTATTGTTTGTAGGAAATGATACAACGATTCGATTGACAGCGAGAAGGGAGAAATCTACGGTGGAAGTTGTTGGGGGCGTGCGGCGAGCACAGGATCAGGAAGGTCTGCAGTTTTCAATTGCCTTTCAAACCGAACAAGTTGCAGCAATACTTTACTGCGATCTAAATTCTGTAAGATTCATATCTCTTTTCTCCTTAGTATTCAGTTAATTTCTCAGATGGATTATTGCATTGTGCTTTATTGAATAAGTCAAGAAGATTATAAGTACAGAAAGGGTTTACTAGTATGAATATGGGCCAGGCGTATGGGTTCCGAGATTCCGAAATGGATGCTGCCGGAACCAGCAGTATTCCTTCCAAACCGACCAGAAGAGGCGTCACAAACTAAAACAGAAGATGAAGCTGGCCGGGAAGAAGAAATGGAGAAATGCAAACGCCCTCGTACAACATTGGACGGCGAAGGGGGCGTGGAAGAATTTCTGGTTTTGTTGGAGAGAATCGAAGAAATGAAGAAACAATTGAAAGGAAAGCGCACAAAATTCAGTAGTAGTAGTATAAGTGCAGAAGGAGGTATTAATGGCGCAGTAGAGGAGGGCCAGATGTTGATGGCCATGGCCGGTTGCATGCAGCAGGCCCAAGGCTCGTCAGATGGTGTTGACACCATGATTGCATATAATAATAAAAAGGGCGCAGGCAGCACATCGCCATGGAAACCCTCGTTCCAATGGGAGGACTTCAGTAAAAGTAATTTTACAGATTCAAACGGTGCTGCAGCTGCTGCTTATACAGAAAAGAAGAAGAAAGATCAAGAAGGAATTAGCATTCGAATCGGTAACGGCTTTTTACATACCCGAAGTTTCTTGGATCATGGGGATGCGCCCGCTGAATGTTCGCATGATCGTGTGGATTATGAATGTTCGCATGATCGTGTGGATTATGTAAAGAAGAACGAGGAGGAAGTTGATGCAGCCCCTCCTCCGGAATTAGAGTTACAGTTATTTCCCTGTATGTAGCTGGGAGGGATTGTTCAAACTTGAAACGCCTCTGATCTGAATGTTCAGTGTGTCCCTGCTGTGTCATGTTGCCGATGATATGGTATATGAATGAAGCGAGTTGTTCAACTTGTACGTGGAGATTTCGTATCCTCTCGGAATTTGTTCTTTCTCTTATGTTTTACAAAATATATTGTTGTCGTGCTGTTTGTTTTACGAAATATCTTCTTGTCGTCTTTTTATCTTGGACCAACGTGTTTGAATAGAAAGAAAGGATTGTGATTCTTGCTGTAGATTTATTATTAATAGTTAGATCTTAAAATAGCGAGATCTAAGAGCTAATATTAAGCTTTGGCACAGCAATTATTCCTATACAGCAGACTAATTAATTAAAAAAAAAATTAAATATCATTATAAATGGGACGTGGAGTCCACCCAAAAGTAGTCATTGTCTCAATGACTTGCAAGTTCACGGACATACATCATGACTAGTAACCTTACGTACTACTCTAATGACTTGGGACATGCATCATGACGAGTAACCTTACCTACTATTGATGACTTGTAGTGAACGTGATGCAATATGTCATTCCAATCTTTTAATAATAGTAAGCAATTAAAATATATATATGACTGTTTGCTGAATTTTATACTTTTTCCCCATATGGTAAATAAAAATATGATATGATTGACAATACGTCATATTATATTGTGCTTGCTAAGTAACCTTTTTAATATTAGTTTTTAATTTCTTTTAAATGTAGTATAGGTTCATCTAAAAAGTGATCTAGAGATAAATCTTTCAAATCCTAAATCTCTTATCTTAAATCTCTTTTAAGAGAAGAAATGTTTGAGGAAATATGTAATACAATGTTTATGGTTTTAGTTTATCTAATTTATGTAGTTATATATATATATATGCAATTTTAAATATTTTAAATTTAATTTAAGTAGACATGTTATTTTTTAAAATATTTTATTATTTATTATAAAGGACACATGTCAACTAGCCCACATGGCGTGATTCATTGGTGGTTCAGTTGTTATGAAGTCACTTGTTGTAAATTGGAGGTCACGAGATCAATCCCACCCAGGTTTACCTATGTCCCATGTCTTGCGGCAGGTGTGGGGCACCTAGGGGTATAGTGGTAGCAGAAATGGATCCCTAGACCTCGTGTCACGCGAGTACCCAGCTCCAGTTGCCGATTCCCCTAGATACAAAAAAAAGATGAATAATGAAGGAGTTACACACCTCTCTCCTACCGGGCTGTAGAATGCACCTCTTCGATGCAATACTTTTTTTTATTACATTATAAATTATAAGAATGTTTAAGAAATTATGATTCTAATAGATTACCTTTTGAATGCAATGATTTTTTGATACATTAATTTTTGTATTTGTATATAACAATTTTTTATGTTCAAGGTTTATTTTGACTTCATAAATGCAATAGAAAATTGAAAAAATATGCATATTTCAATTTATATGGATCTTTTGAGATACTTATACAATGAATTTTCCTTTGAGTAAAAAAGATAAAATGTAGGAAATTGAATCATGTTTTCAAATATATAATTTTTCTTTGTTAAAAATGTTAATAATAATATCAAGATTTATTTTTTCTAAAATGTATATTTTTTCGGTGCAAATGATAAGATATATGATAACATATACGTGTTTGTGGGTGCCTAAATGATGTAGCCAACTTACAAAAAATTGTAGGCATATAGATAACAAATAGTACTAGTGCAACCATATTTTTCCAAAATAAATTTAACAATTTGTAATTTTTTTTAATTATGCAAGTGATCAAACTTGTATGCAAGTGTGGGTGCAACTTTTGAAGGTTTTAATACATTGATCATGAAACAATTTTTTTATAACACGTGGAGGTCCGTGTCTAGTAGTGTAGCATATAGTTTTCTTTTAAATGCTTGATAAACAAAAAAAAATTATGAAAAAACGCTCATAGCGTGTTTTTGAGTTAATGAGTAATGACAAAAGAAAAATAGAAAAAACTAATATTTTAAAAACAAATTACATATTTAGTATCTAGAGAAAAAATGCTATACAGATCTAAAAATTCATCAAAAATGATTGAGTAGCATATGGTAACAAAAGGTAAAAGGCATGCATATTGAGAAAATGGGTGAGACGCCCAAATAGTTATGGTTTACCATATTCCATACCATAGGTTTGGCCTGGAGCTAATTTTGAAGAAGACACATAGGACAAGGGATGACGCCCGAACACATGATGGGGCTCGGTCTTAGTGCTAAGAAACGTGAGCATGTTTCTTTTAAATTCAAATTTCTTCCTCTCGCCACAAAATTGGTGACAAACACAATGCATGCATGATACAGAAAACTAAAACACATGCACGATATTTGCCAGTGCAAATATATTGAATATGACACTAAGGATTGGTAAGGGGTAGGGGGAATGGGGTAGATAAAGAAAAAAATAAGTAGGAGGGTGAGGGAAAGAGAGAGAAAGAGATACAGATCAAGGGGGTTAGGGGTTTGGGAAGAAGTATGTTGAAATACTGAGATGGGGGTGAATCAATATTTACACAATTATAAATTTTAAATTTAATTAAGAGCAATTTGCTAATCACCAATCATAACAACATATCATCAATATTCATGAAAGTAACAAAATGCACAACACACAATTTTTTTACGTGGAAACCCAAGCTCTGGGGAAAAAACACATAAACCTTTATGATAAAATTTGATCGAGCAACAACTAGAATAACAAATTTAAAACAACTTCTCCAACTACAATTGGAAGGGGAAACAACCCCCTAGGGTTCGTCCATTGCAATTGTCAAGCTACTACAACAACTCAACTCACAAAATTGTGAGCCCTAGCATGACCCTACCACCCTAAAGAAGAATGATCTTGAACCTCTGAATTGAACCTGTGGAACTGCCAAAATTGATCAATAAACTCACCGCTTCACGCCATCATATTTCTGTCATGTCATCATCTCACTGTATAATGAGTAGAATCTCTAAATATGTCTATGTATAATCATCAAGTCACTGAACATAATTCTGTGTATTGAGCATATCACTATGTCACCATTGTTGAGCATCTCACTATGTAACTATTACTAAGCATCTCACTGCATATCACTGTGTATAATGAATATGTCACTGTGAAACATTACTGAGTTGAACATACTAAGCATATCACTGACTTTTCACAGGCACATCTATAGATATATCATTGTATTTCATCACCATGTATCACATACATCTATCATTGTTCATCCACATGTATCACGTGTACATATATCACTGTTCATGCATGCTCCATTATGCACATTCATACATCTATCATTGTTCATGCATGCTTAATTATGCACATTCATACATCTATCATTGTTCATGCATGTCTGAGTATATCTTATTCATTGATTGAGTATATCAATGTGTGCATACATATATACCTTGTATTGTATGGATATATGAGTATGTCACTTGATTGATGTAAACTTGTAAAGATTGACCAACTCATTCAACAACTTGGACTATGATTGGATTGCGATTGGTGGGGAACTTAGACTACCAACATGAATTTGTGACCAACTAATTCCTCCCACAGCTCACAGTTCTTGGACACTACAACCAGCTCGCAATTAGAGATTTGTAACACTTCAAATAGCTCACAGTTAGGACTATGTAACCACCTCAAACAACTTGCAATTAGGACTTCCATAAAAATGTGGATTGCCATACAATTAGGGTTGTGTACAACACTTCAAACAACTCACAGTTAGGACTATTTAACCACCTCAAACAACTTGCAAATAGGACTATCATACAATTGTGGAATTCCATGCAGTTGTTTTTGTTGTAGCTTACCAGCTCAAGTTTTGACCAAATTTTGTTTTTATCTCTACTGCAAAAATTTGGATGCCTCAGTGTTTCTATTTCAATCCTCTATCTACCTAAAATTTAGAGCACTTCATTCACAAAATTCAAACTTGTGTTCATAAATGAGGGCATTAACCTTTTATTTATACTGATTTTCAAATATATTTTACTAGGTCGACCTATCCTTAAATAATTTCAAATTACATTTTTATTTTTGAATTTAAACCTTAAACTTTAAAAATTTAGAACTCTTCAACCATGAGGAGTTAAGAGACGCTCCATATATCCACTGAAATGGCTTGATGAGGACTATCTCCCTATGATGGGTTTATTTGCAAATTCTTGGACTAATACCCTTAAATTCTTCAATTGTTCAGGACTTCAAAGATCACACACATTAGGGTGCCAAAGACCAAATCAAGTCAAGTTAATGAGTTATCAACAACAGCCAAGGTCAAGGGATTCAAACTTCATTAACTATTTCATTTTAAATGACCACATAATGGGTCATTTATTCTTTTCTAGCAGCATGGGCTTCATCAATCGGCTAAAACATCAGGAGGGGCACAAGGAAAATTGTGTGAGGGTTTCAAAGCCTAAGATACCATATAACCAACAAAGAGACCTCAAACAAGCACTCAAGCACATGACCAAGCTACCACATGACAAAAACAAATACAAGAAAATAAATTGGACTTCAAAGGGGACCAGGATACATTTGGGGAGGTTATACCAAGTTGATTGGTAACTGGGGATTTTTCTATTGTCCCAAGGCCTCCAAGGGCTTCAAACTCGGGCTTGGGAAACTACAAAAGGATCCTTTGACTTTGAAAACTAAACAATCAACACACACCAACCCTTGACTCTTAGGAACTTGTTGACATCAATGAACACACATTGTTGGCATCAATGACAACTTATTCAACATAGTAGTGTAGTTAGAGAAGGGGGGGTTGTCATGTCCCTCGAGGGTATCAAAGGGTCTGAGGGACATATAATTAGCTCTCAAAGGATAATTCGATTATTTTAGCACAACGGATTAGTTGAACAAATATTCAATTTCATTTTTCAAGATTTAATCACGATAAAGTCCCTTTAATTACCAATAAATTAAAATAAATTCAATAATTATTCCAACGTCTGATCTAAGGGATAGACAGGATTACTAACACCTTCTATCAACATTGTATATCCATTCTAATCCAATTTAGACATAAATTCCATCCCTAAATTCCATTTACTCTTAATCATGTTTAACTAGTAATTAGTGTTCCAATTACAATATTTAACGACACTTAGTGCACAATTGACGATACTTAATATAATTTCATTTGTTTATGACTTAACAACTATTGATCAAGTCCAATGGCTAATAAACACCTAATAACAAGTAAATTAGACATAATTACCATTTTCCAATTAATTAAACATAGTAATTATGAAAATGATTCCAAATGAATATGAAGTGTTTGACAAAATGTTAGAATGAGATATACCTCTATTATGACTGGTAAATTTTTTTATTTAGATTTGGAATTGCATTGGAATGATTCTATCACTAGTACAAAATGAGGATTTAGTGATTACGTGACACAAAAATCTAGTCACCATAGTTTTTTCAAGTGATTTACTACTCAATATGAGCAATTCTGAGTGACCCAACTATAAATGACTAAATTTAATGACTAACTTAGTCACGAGCTAACAATATGAATAGATAATAAGTGACAGAGTCAAAAAATGACTAACGTAAATGACTAATTTAGTCACTATATAAAAAATGACTAGCTACAAGAATATGAATTAGTCATTTATGTTAGTCATTTTTAATTGTGTCACTCCTAAAATATTGGAAAATTGCAATTGTGACAATGAAGTGATGTTACAATTTAGTGAATTTTCTACCTTCTATCTCTGACCATGTGTAGGTTAACAATTATGAATTCAAAATGAAATTTGTGGGCTTAGGAATATCTAGTATTTTTCCGAGGTGGGGATAGTGTTAGGGTTTTGTGGATTATTACAGATGATGTGCTTTAGTTCATATTGCTTGCCAAATATAATATTGGGATCACAAATCCCAGATTATATATATGTTGGAAACCCCTTTTATGTAATGGTTCCATGCACCTCGATCTTCAAATATCCAACAAAGCAATTGCACGAAATTTCTCTTGAACATATTTATCCTTGTTGCACCATTGAAGCAAATCGTTAAGCGCCAAAGGAAAATTACTAGGTGCCTACAATTACGAATTATGTAGAACCAGCACCATATTGATAACCATAAGCATCATAGCTAGTTGTTGATCCTTCAATGCGAGAGTCCCTAGTCCCATACTGAGGTGCTTTTCTAACTTCAATATAGCTATCATGTTTTGTGACAGTCGAACTAGCTGCACCAGTCGACGTAGCTTCACCAGCCTCAGATCCTTTAAACATCGTAGAAGTTGATCCATTAATTGAACCGATTGAAGCACCAAGAACAACATTTTAACCAATCAAAGACTCAATTATAAACTAGGGTGCTGACCCAGAACCCATCTGAGATGCATATGCAGTAAAGGTAGAGGCCCCATCTTAGAGTTTCAGGTAAATATTTTGATTCCTCCTCTTATAGGCTTGACCTCGCAGAATATGATAAAAATAATGCAGTGTCAGCCTCTCCTTATCACTATCAAGGTAAACCTCCTTTCTACATTGGTGGCTAAGTAAATATTGCATCTGACGTCGCCACCCACCTAATTCACAATGTGCACAAATATTCTCCAACGTACTCGATCCAAGTTTATTATATATACTACTATAAAAAATAACATTAAAACAAACTAACATAATTTATATGTAATAAAAATATAAAACATATATATGAAAATATAATTTCTAAAACAAAAAACTATATGCAAATGCAGCTCTCGACCCATGTCTATTTGACGACATTCATAGTCTATTTTCCTGAAACCATGGAGATTTCATCCTCCAATTTTGTAGATGAAAACTCAACCAACCCGTTGGAACCAAATAACCTGTCCAAGCAAATTGTTGGCGCCAAATATTTTGCGTTGGATGGAGGCGAGGAGGTTTTGGTGGGTTATGAGGGAAATTAGTATAAATTGGGTTGTAACACCCCAATTTTGACCCTATTTTGCATTAATATACATGATACACATATTGTAAATAATCATGGTGCGGAGATAAAGGAAATGGCCCCACCATGATTTGGTTATGTTATGGTTTGGGTTGAAATGGTCACCGATGGTATAT
The DNA here is from genome assembly GCA_001517045.1 of Pseudotsuga menziesii. Lineage (NCBI taxonomy): Eukaryota > Viridiplantae > Streptophyta > Pinopsida > Pinales > Pinaceae > Pseudotsuga > Pseudotsuga menziesii. The sequence continues at coordinate 331,716 of LPNX010585979.1, forward strand.
CGGGACATGCGGCATACATATTAAGTTGTGGCACCATGTAACTAAGCATTTAATTAATAACCCAGCCAGCTAGGTTCACTGTAACTAAATTGAGAAGGGGCATGATTTCCTAAGGGTAAGGAGGGGGGAAGTTAAATCCTGAGCCATGGGGCGGGGGAAGCCATGTGTCACCACCACCCTTAAGTATTTCCATTTTTAGTTAGGACAGCGATTGGCTGGAAGGAAAAACACCACCACACCCATGCCCACTCTCTCTCTCTCCACGACGCGTGTGTTGGCCTATCTACTACCCCGATTGTGGTTGTTCAGTTTCTTTATGCAGACTGAGTTAAAGGGATACACATTCCATTGTTTAGGGTTCACCATTCCTCTTACACCGCCTTGCTAGTCTGTGAATTTTCTTCCCCTGTTCACATAAAGCGTTGGTTTTCCCCACCATTGTTATACTGTTGCGGTTTTTCCTCACCGCTCGCTAGTTACAGTTTCCCTCACATATTGCCGACTATGTTTTTCTTGTACAATGCAGAAATTGTTGTATATTGTCGTGGTTGTCCTCTGTGGTTCCTTTTCCTATTATATCCCATCGTTGAATTGTGGTTGGGATTTTCCAGATAGTTCTGTGGGTTGCGTTCTTTTCCTTCATGCATAGATTGAGAGTGGGTATCTTTCCATTTTCTGGTCTGTGTATTTTTCTTCAGCGATTGCAGGGAATATTGGGTGTTGTGGGCTTAGAGTTGCTCATGGGCTGTTAGTGGCCATGATTACTGAACTGTGTTTTCCCCTGTAAAAGCCTAAAGAGTTGTTTAGCTGCTTGCATGTAGCGGTTTTGTCCTCGGACTGTATTGGAGTGGTGAACGAGGGCCTGAGGTGCTTGATAAACCTAGTGGGTTGAGACAGAGCCGCTGAGCTGGTCTTCTTCTCCACAACCCCTGAATAGCACTGGAAGAGAGGTCAGGGTCTGACAGACTGCGTTGCAGAGAAAGGACCGATTTCCTTGTGTTGGGTGTGTGTGGGTGTTCTAGAAGCCAGTCTAGTTCTGGTGTCAGTGCACCAGCTTAGCATTAGCCTTTCCTAGCTCTTGGATGGCCTGATAAACCCAACTTTGTTGGCTTGGCTGATTCGTTGTTCTCCTGATAAACCCCACTATGTTGGCTTGGCTGAACTGTGTACCCTAGTGGTGTTGTTATCCTTGGCTATGTGTAAGCTTGTTAGTTCCTTATTCCTTGGGGAATCATGCCCGGCTCGGGGGTGGTAGCATTGCTGAGAGATTAAAGAGCATGTGGGCCTATGGTTGGGTGGAACGTTGCAGTGACGTAGCTAGTTGCGGAACAAGTTCTCAGAAGATAAGTACTCTTGCCTAACTTGTGTCTGCAATTACATATTTACCATTGATGAATGATGATCTAAATGTTAAATGATGATCTATATATGCATGAATGCCGATTGATATGGTTTGCTTCCGTTGTGTATATGAATGATTATGCTTCATAAAATGTTTTATGTTTTAAGTATCATGCTTCAGCACTATATTTATGTATGTTCAAATCATGGGGCTAGATTCCCGGATGATTTGACGTATAGTAGCATCCCGTTCACCGGTTGGAGGGTCAGGGACGTTACAGTGTGGTATCAGAGCACTAGTTACAGTATGGACCTGAATGGGCATTGAAGATGCAGTGACAGGTTTTATGTTGCAGCTTTGGGCCTTAGAAGGCCATGAACAGTTAACAGAGGTAGGTTTCCTACTACCCTGAAGAAACCAGGAAAATGGGTGAAGCCCAGAAAATTCACAAAATTTCCTAAGTGTTTGGCCGTTGACCCATCGGAACACTTAGACAGATGGATCGCTGACATTTAGCTGATGGAGCACTCATTGTTGTGGCAGTCTAAGACACTATCCACCCGATGGATAGTTGATCCGACTGCCGATGCCGTAGAAGTTTCAAAATGTTCTAAGTGTTGACTTTGTCAGCTAGCGAAGCATGTTAGTGGCATTCATTGCCGATGAATAGCAGAAGGGATCAAAGGATTGTAGACCCACCATTGCGGATAACTAGAGAACTATCCTCCCGACGGATAGTTGATCCGATCGTCGATGGTGCAGAAAATTCATTTTTTTTTTCTAAGTGACGAAAACATCGATCATTGGAAGAAGATAGTGGTTTGTGCATCCACTATTGCAGAAGCCTAGAACTATAGTATTCCGACAGGGAGAAGCTTCGACTGGCGATGCCAGCCGAAATCATGTCTCAGTTCGTCGATAGAAAAGCATTAGCGGATTGGACCGTCGATCAAAAAAGGATCGAAGATGATGAGCCGCTGTTGCGGCTGCTGATCGAACTAAACCATCGATGCTTTAGTCTTCCACTCACTGATGCCAAAGTGTTAGTGGATTGTGGCCGATGTCGAAGTGTTAGTGTTAGTGGGAGATGGAGCCGACAGAGTCGATGAAAGATAAGCGATTGATGAGTCGATGATGTAGAGGGAAGGAAGACTGAAAAGAGAGAAATTTCGAAAAAATTTCTAAGGCATGGAATTATCGGCTATAGGTGATGGTTATTTGATCACATCGTTGATGATCAGATGATGCGGTCGTTGATAGACTTATGGTTGCGGAAGAAAAAGGAAGATGAAATTTGATTGTGGTCCACCATTGTGGAAGCTGAAGGGACTAACCGCCCAATGCGTAGGACACCCGACCACCGACAAAAGAAGAAAGTTTCGGAATTTTGTTTAAGTGTTGAAATCATTGGTGGAAGTTAGTTGATGAGACCACCGATGGACTTCGGAAGAAGCTAGTTGATCGAGCACCCACCATTGCGGAAGCTTAGACAACTATCCTGCCAATGCATTAGTCTCTCCACTCGCCAATGCCGAGGTGTTTAGTGTATAATGGTTCCGAGATCCGATAACCTACTACGGTGAAGTGAAGTGCTTGGGAGTGCTGACACTGTGGAAGAGTTAAGGCTTATGTAAACTATTGTTGCGGATGCCTAGAGGACTAAGTGTCCAATGCCACAGTAGGTTGTTGTTCCGACCACCAACAAAATTTGGTCCACGAAAATTATAACGGAATTGTTGGTCACCGTTGCGGAATGCTAGACCATTACAGACCTGGTACTGCACATGAAAATAGACCAACAGGACGCCGATAAAGACGCAGGATAATATACCGATCAGAGGAAAACTTTGAAGAGTCAAAAAGCACAAAAAAATTGTTGATGATCGGATAGCCGATCGGAAGATCAGCCGCGTTCGTCGTGGAAACGGTAGGAAGATCATTTCCGTCATTGCGACTGCTCAACAAACTATGCACTTGATGAAAAAATGGTTTGCTCATCGATACAGATCAGGAGTCTAGTTGCTTTACCCGTCGAAACGCCAGAAAGGAATAAACAACAGACCGCCGATGAACAGACAATTTTTCACCAATGCAGATTGAAGGCATAGTTGTTTTGACCACCGCAATGTCGGAGAATTAGTTGGGAGGAGGTCCGATTGGACCTAAGAAGATTTGGGTTTTTCAGAAGAATTTCTCAATGATATTTTGAGCATTTTTCGACTGCCTTTCAGCCAATTTTCAGTAGACTAACCGTGGTCATAGGGCTGAAAAGAAATAGAAAATTTTTATGATGACAAGATCAAGGAGTTCCATGAGTTGAGATTGGGACAGCAGACCATGGATGAATATGCAAATAAGTTTTTGGAATTGTTGAGGTATGTCTGGTACATTAGAGATGAAAAGGTGAAGATTCAGTGGTTTCTAAGTGGATTGCCTCAAGCCTACAAATATAGAATTGAGTTCTATGAGACGGGAACTCTTAAAGAAGTAATAAGGAAGGCTAAGTATTGCTATGAGAAAAGCAAAGCTAAACCTGATTACCTTAAGGCATGGAAGGACAAGAAGAATGAGAAGTTTGACCAAAGAAAGAAAGGTTTCAAACCTTCTAGATTCAGGAATCAGCAGAAGCAGCCATCCCAAGCTACGAGTAAGCCAGTTGGAGTGTCAGGAGAAAAGCCTAAGGATCCACAACAGGATAGAAGGCCACTCAAATGTTGGAAATGTGAAGGATCCCACTTGCGCAGATATTGTCCACTTAAGAATGAAAGTGCAAGGCTAGCTTATAACATTTAGGAATAAGAAACAGTGGCTCAAGTAACAAGGGCAGTCCCTAGAATTTATGTAGCACTGGAGGATCACCAGGCAGATCATCAGTCAATAGTGGTTGAAGTTGCAGGTAAGATTGTTGAACAATCTGTTTCTATTTTGATTGACCCTGGTTCTACTCACAGTTGCATTACTCCTAGAGTAGTGGAGATTTGTGCTTTTAAGAAGGTAAAGCATAGAAAATATTGGTTAGTTCAGCTAGCCACTGAGACTAAGAGAAAGGTCAGTGAACTGGTAGAGAAATGTCCATTGGTTATGAATGGATTGATCACTTGTGTAGATCTGAATGTTCTACTACTTGGTTCCTATGATGGTCTCATTGGAATGGATTGGTTAGAAGCTCACAGAGTGAAGCTTGATTGTTATAACAAGAATTTTGAATGCACGGATGAAGAAGGAAACCCAGTAGTAGTGAAAGGTATTTCAAAGGTAATTTTAGTAAGATAAGTTTCCACAATGTAGTTGAAGAAGTTCTATAGGAAAGGTTGCCAGTTGTATGCAGCTCATATTCTAGAACCAACAGGAGATGAAACTCCTAGGTTGGAAGACTATTAGGTGTTACAGGAATTCAAGGATGTGTTTCTTGATGAAATTCTAGGGCTTCCTCCAAAGAGGGACATTGATTTCACCATTGAACTTGTGCCAAGAGCAGCACCAGTGTCCAAGACACCCTACAAAATGAGTACATCAAAGATTCTAGAATTAAATATGCAACCACAAGAGTTGTTGGAAAAGAAGTATATTTGACCGAGTGTGTCTCCTTGGGGAGCACTGGTTCTGTTTGTAAAGAAGAAATATGGTACTCTCAGGTTATGTATTGATTACAAATAGTTGAACAAGGTTACTGTGAAGAATAAATATCATTTTCCCAGGATTGATGACCTCTTTGATCAAATGAGAGGAGAAAAGGTATTTTCCAAGATTGACTTGAGGTCTGGTTACCATCAGGTAAGAATCAAGGATGAAGACATTCATAAGACAACCTTTAGGACAAGGTATGGACATTATGAGTTTGTAGTGGTACCATTTGGTCTCACAAATTCACCAGCTACATTTATGTGCCTTATGAACAATGTCTTTAGTAAGTATTTGGGCAAGTTTGTTCTTGTCTTCCTTAATGACATTCTTGTTTATTCTAAGAATGAGGAAGAAGATGAAGAGCATTTGAGACTGACATTGCAAGTGCTCAGGGAACATTAGTTGTATGCAAAGCTAAGCAAGTGTACCTTCTATAGGGATAGAATTCAGTACTTGGGTCACATTATCTCTAAAGAGGGTATATCAGTAGACCCTGAGAAGATTGAAGCCATCATGAATTGGCCTACTCCAAGAAATGTGATGGATGTAAGATCTTTTATGGGACTTGTAGGATACTACAAGAAATTCATTGAAGGATTTTCCAAGGTTGCACATGCCATCACTTCTTTGCAAAAGAAGGGGATAAAGTTCAAATGGACTTCGAAGTGTGAAGACAGCTTCCAGCGGTTGAAGAATATTCTCACCAGTGCATCAGTATTGAAGGTTGCAGACCCAGAGAAAGATTTTGTGGTATGTACTGATGCATGCAGATAAGGGCTTGGAGTCGTTATGCAATACAACCACGTGATATGATATGAATCAAGAAAGCTGAAGGAGCATGAGAAGAACTATGCCACTCATGATTTAGAGCTTGCAGCCATAGTACATGCTCTCAAGATGTGGAGACATTACTTGATGGGTAGAAGATTTGAACTCAAAACAGATCACTGTGGAATAAAGTATTTGTTTGATCAGCCTACTCTGAATGCTAGGCAAGCGAGATGGCTAGGATTTTTATGTGATTTTGATTTCAAAATTAAGCACATAAAAGGAAAAGAAAACAAGGTAGCTGATGCACTTAGCCAGAAGGTACATGAAATGCATGTGGCATCTCTGAGTAGTTTCCAATCAGATTTAAGGTAGCAGATTGTTAATCATGTTGCCAGAGATGAATTGTATGAACAGATAAAAGACAAATTGCAGCAGCATAGTCTTGAGAAGAAGTATGAGGGATATAAATTGGAAGAAGATGGACTTCTCACTTTTAAGGGCAGATTTTGTATTCCGAATGTAGTAGATTTGAGGAGAGTTGTTATGGATGAAATCCATCAAGCTCCACATTTTGGTCACCCAGGATATCAGAAGACAATTGCTACAACTAGAAAACAATACTTTTGGCTAGGAATGAAAAAGGACATGGCTGAGTACATTTCAAGGTGCATGAAATGTCAATAGGTAAAGGTTGAGCATCAACATCTAGCAGGTTTGTCGCAGCCTTTGCCAGTTCCAGAATGGAAATGGGAAGTTATTTACATGGATTTTATTACAGGATTGCTGATGACTTGGAGACAACATGATTCCATCATGGTTGTGGTAAACAAGTTGACAAAACCAGCACATTTTATACTAGTGAAGTCTATGCACAAGACTGATGACATTGCGAAGATCTTCATGAAGGATATTTTCAAGTTGCATGGATTACCGAAGGCAATAATTTCTGACAGGGATGTCAAGTTCACTTCCAATTTTTGGAAGGGGTTGTTTGCATATTTCGGTACAAAGTTAAACTTCAGCACTACATACCATCCTCAGACAGATGAGAAGACATAAAGAGTTAATCAGGTGCTTGAAGATATGCTTCGCATGTATGTGATGGACAAACCAACCAAGTGGGAAGATTACTTACACTTGGTAGAGTTTTCTTACAACAATGGACAGCAGGCATCCTTGGGGATGAGTCTGTATGAAGCCTTGTATAGAAGAAGGTGTAGGACACCAATGACTTGGGATAACCCAGTGAACAAAGTTGTGCTTGGACCAAAATTGCTCAAGGAAATGGAGCAAGAGGTTGTAAAGATCAAACATAATCTAAAAGTAGCACATGGCAAATAGAAAAGCTATGCAGATAAGCATAGGATGAACAGAGAGTTCAGTGTTGGGGATCATGTTTACCTCAGAGTGAAGGCAAAGAAAAGTTCCTTGAAGCTTGGAAGTTGTGCCAAGATGTCACCACGATATTGTGGGCCATTTGAAGTGCTTGAAAGAATAGGGTCTATTGCATATAGACTTGCATTGCCTGCTAGTACTAGAGCTCATAATGTTTTTCATGTTTCTTTGCTTAAGAAATATGTATATCATCCTAACCATGTGATAAATTGGGATGTGATTCAGGTGGAACCCGAGGTACAGTTCCAAATCAAGCCAATGCGCATCCTCAACAGGAAAGTCACAATGTTCAGGAATCGAGCCATAGGGCAGGTAAAGGTGCAATGGGAGCATTATGGGCCTGAAGAGGCTACATGGAAGCTGGAGGATGCCATGCGATTGACACATCCATTTTTGTTCAATTCTGCGAAACACTGAGGTGGTACGATTGTATCATTTTGTTCAGATTTTGTAAAGAACCGAGGACAGTGCTATTGAAGGGGGAGGGGAATGAAACACCTCAGTTTTGACCCGGTTTTGCATTAATATACATGATACACATATTGTAAATAATCATGGTGTGGAGCTAAAGGCAAAGGCCCCACCATGATTTGGTTATGTTATGGTTTGGGTTGAAATGGTCACCGATGGTATATCGGGACATGCGACATACATATTAAGTTATGGCATGATGTAAATATGCATTTTAATTAATAACGTAGCCAGATATGTTCACTGCAACTAAATTAAGAAGGGGCATGATTTCCTAGGGGTAAGGAGGGGGAAAGTTAAATCCTGAGCCATGGGGGGGGGAAGCCATGTCTCACCACCACCCTTAAGTAATTCCATTGTTAGTTGGGACAATGATTGGCTGGTAGGAAAACAACCACCACGCCCATGCCCACTCACTCTCTCTCCACAATGCGTCTGTTGGCCTGTCCACTACCCTGATCGTGGCTATTCAGTTTCTTCATGTGGACTGAGTTAAAGGGATACACAATCCATTTTTTGGGGTTCGCCATTCCTCTTACATCGCCTTGCTATTCTGTGAATTTTCTTCCCCTGTTCACGTAGAGCATTGGTTTTCCCCACCATTGTTAGACTGCTGTGGTTTTTCCTCACTGCTCGCTGGTTGCATTTTCCCTCACGTATTACCGATTGTGTTTTTCCTGTACAATACGGAAATTGTTGTATATTGTCATGGTTGTCTTCTATGGTTCGTTTTCCTGTTATATCCAATCGTTCAATTGTGGCCAGGATTTTCCAGATAGTTCTGTGGGCTACGTTCTTTTCCGTCACCCACACATTGAGAGTGGGTCTCTTTCCATTTTCTGGGTTGTGTATTTTCCTTCAGCGATTGCAAGGAAGATTGGGTACTGTGGGCTCAGAGTTTCTCGTGGGCTGTTAATAGCCATGATTATTGAACCGTGTTTTCCCCTGTAAAAGCCTAAAGAGTTGTTTGGCTGCTTGCATGCAATGGTTTTGTCCTCGGATTGCATTGGAGTGGTGAATGAGGGCCTGAGGTGCTTGATAAACCTGGTGGATTGAGAACCATAGAGACAGAGCCGCTGAGCTGGTCTTCTTCTCCACAACCCTTGAATAGCATTGGAAGGGAGGCCAGGGTCTGAGGGATTGCGTTGCAGAGAAAGGAAATATTTCCTTGTGTTGGGTGTGTGTGGGTGTTCTAGAAGCCAGTATGTTTTTGGTGTCGATGCACCAGCTTAGCATTATCCTTTCCTAGCTCCTAGATGGCCTAATAAACCCAACTTTGTTGGCTTTGCTGATCCGTTGTTCACCTGATAAACCCCACTATGTTGGCTTGGCTGAACTGTGTACCCTGGTGGTCTTGTTATCCTTGGCTATGTGTAAGCCTGTTAGTTCCTTATTCCTTGGGGAATCATGCCTGGCTCAGGGGTGGCAGTGTTTCTGAGAGATTAAAGAGTACGCGGGACTATGGTTGGGTGGAACATTACAGCGACGTAGCTAGTTGCAAAACAAGTTCTCTATAATATAGGTACTCTTTCCTAACTTGTGTCTCCAATTACATATTTACCATTGATAAATGATGATCTACATGTTAAATGTTGATCTATATATGCATGAATGTCGATTGATATGTTTTGCTTCCATTGTGTATATGAATGATTATGCTTCGTAAAATGTTTTATGTTTTAAGTATCATGCTTCAGCACTATATGTATGTATGTTCAAATCATGGGGCTAGATGCCCGGATGATTTGACATATAGTAGCATCCTATTCACCAGTCGGAGGGTCGGGGAATTTACATCGGTGGCATTTTTTTGTCATTTATTAGGCCACTTTGATACCCGTTGAGGAAATTATGATGGATATTCACCATTGTTGAGGGTTTACAATTTGGGTATTTATTTCCATTGTTTCCATGGATAAACCATCATTGGAGAGAATCTGGAGGGTCTTGAAGAGGCAGTGCACAAATTCTACAGCTCTAGAGTCAAAATCACCTTCTTCCCTTACAAAATCACAAGTAACTTTCTTCATTTACTATAAATTTTTATCTTTTGCATGATAATTTGGTTATAATATTGAAGCTTAGGTAGCTTGGTTAAAATTGCAGGTAAGTTTCTTGGTTTATTGTGAATTTTTAATGTTTTCATGATAATATTGGTTATAATATTGAAGCTTAGGTAGGTAGGTTAAAATCCCAGGTAAGTTTCTTAGTTTACTATGAATTTTTAACTTTTGCATGATAATATTGGTGATAATATTGAAGCATAGGTGGGTAGGTTTTTTTGAAAATGATGAAGTGAAGGTGGTGTAATGCCATTCCATCCCAGAACAAGTTAAAAAATGTCAATGGAAAGCAACTATGTTTCATGATCTTCTCTTCAATCCTCATTCTTATTCGTCTTGTGCTGCATTCATATGTTTCAGTTCTTACTCCCATTCGTAGTGTTACCGAACCGGTCTCAACTATTCCTTACAATCTGGTTTGAACAAGTCCTTACTAGTCTAATTCAGACCATATGAGTTCAATGGTACATACAAACCATCAAATTCCCTTTCATGAGATGCTGCATATTTGTTTCCTTTCATTTTAGTGCCCGCTACCCACAATTTATCTCTTCATAACCCTTGCATAATTTAGTAGCTTGGTTCACTCATTTGGACTTTGAGCTTTGGATGGCCTTGCTGAATGTTTCGGGAAAGCTTGAGTCCAATAGATAAAATGACGGTTTTTTCCATTCTAACACTAATCTATCTTTGTGATAGATGATGTGAATGGCTATCTCTCTAATATGCAATGACATATATATACGTCTTTGGATGGATGTTGTTGACCCAAACAACCAACATATAAACATGGGATACCTTTTACTTCAATATGGATGGAAACTTGAATGTATATGTATATGTGTGTATTTGGATGGTATCTCCCTCATGTCATGACCTTATCAAACCACAAATAAACATTCTACTCATAAATGACCACAGAATGGGTCATTTGGACCACTTGGGATTCCAATTCCCATACAATGGATCGAATACCCAAACTTCAATGTTCTTCTCTCCATGGAATCAACCTTTATTACTCATTTTTCATTAATGTCTTGTCATCAATGACAACCTTGCTCACTAGGTTATGTCCTAGAAGAGGTCACGACTCAGTCCAAGGCATCCCACAAGGTCACGACTCAATACTAGCAACCTCATAGGTGGTTGCAGTTCAACATAGTGGGAAGACAACCCTTTCACCCACAAGACCAAGGTGTACCATCAAGGTGGGGAAATAACCATTTTTGTCTTAGCTGCCTCAACAAATTTCTTTATTGTAGCCATGTCATGTTCAATTCTTTGTTATGTGTTGGTCAATCCGCATCTAATGAGTATGGGATTCATATTACTTTGTAGAATGTGTTGGGAGTCCTTAGGGCTTTGTGCAACAATTGAAGGAGAAATCAAGGAAAATTTCATAGTTATGAATTTCATCCTCACCTACTAAACATAGTATTTCAAATTGTGACCCTTATGAACATGTACTTCACTCCCTCTAACTATAGATCTGATTGTTATATTTCTGCATCAGAATTTGAAAAAGATTTATGATTAATTTTGATCCTTTGTTTTTTTTCTCTAAGAATTGGTTTTGATGCATTTCAATTAAAGTCATTATAGATGAAAAGAGTGGAAATCTAGAGTTAACATATTAGTTTCATAATTGAATGCAAAAAAATGAAGATGAGTCAACACTCAATTTTGACAAATGATGAATACCATGCATATGATGAGAGAATAGTCGATGCGAAGAGATTGCTTAAATATGCATGTCCATGTAATAATTGTTGTGGTGGGAATATGAGAAAAAGACAAGTGATTTATGAACATATGCTAAAATATAGTCATATCGAAATTAGCCCTTTCCCTCAAAATTATTATCCAGATAGATTACAATTCCATAGCATGAGAGACGTAGAGGCTCCAAACATAAACAAAGAGGAAACAAACATAGATGGAGAGTTCATAACCTTAGATGAATGGATTGAAATTGACAGAATGTTGAATGAGGGTTTCAAGGATGATTGGCAGAAGTTGATGGAGGATGCTTCAAAACATGTGTATGGTACTTGCAAGTTCAGTCATTTAACAACAATCCTTGTACTTCTTAACTTGCAAATAGTGCATGGTTGGAAAAATGAGAGTGTTGACGATTTATTCGTATTTTTACATGAGTTACTACCACCTAAATCCACATTGCCAACAAAACAGAGAGAATGTAAATCACAAATCACTAATCTAGGATTAGGGCATGAAAACATCCACACACGTGTGAATGGTTGTGTATTATTTTTCAAAAATATTGCAAGTGAGATGAAATGTACTAAATGTAAAGAAGGGAGGTATAAACGAGGGTTGAAATCAAATTCAGCTCCTAGAAAGGTTCTTTGACACTTTCCATTAATCCCATGGTTTCTTCGAATGTGTATATGTTGAGACATTGTTGAGATTATGTAATGACATGCCCAAGATGAGAGAACTAATGGAAAACATCGATTTGTGGCTGATTCTAAGATGTGGATGGAATTTGATAATAGATGGCCCGATTTCTCCCATGATCCTCGTAATATGAGGCTTGGTTTAGCTCTAAATGGTGTGAACCCATTCTCAGATCAGAGTACTAAATAGTCAACTTGTCTAGTGTTTTTAATAAAGTATAAATTTCCTCCATGGTTAGCAACCAAACCATTATTCTATATTTTGTCATTAATTATACCAGGAAAGAAAAGTGTGACTTCAGATACAATTGATGTGTATTTAGAGCCATTATTTGATGAGCTAGAAGATTTGTGGAAAGAAATTGAAGCAATTCAAATTTTAAGGGATGGTGATTCTATCCAATTCACTTTAAGAGCTTCTTTATTGTTTACTATACACAATCTTCCTGCATATGGCACATTGACTAGTTTAAATGTTCATGGATACCATGGATGTGTGACTTGCATCTTTAATGCTTATGTGAGCCACTCAAATAGTTTGCGTAAGTGCATTTATTGCGGACATCGTCCCTAACTTAAAATGGAGCACCCATATCGGCGACAAAAGTCATGTTTCAATGGTCAAGAAGAGAATCGTGAAGCACCATTGGCAATAACAAGTGATTACAATATTGAGAATAGATAAAAAAGAATGCATTTGATTAAGGATGGTGGAATTTGTGGTAGTAAAATTGATCCACTTAATGATAGTGGTGTAAAAAGATTGTGCATATTCTAAAAGTTTCCATACTTTAAGCATATATCCATTAGGCATACTGTTGACTTTATGCATACTGAGAAAAACATAGTGTTTTTTATTATAGAAACTCTTTTTGGTGCATATAATATAGTATCATCACGCCTATACCTTCAAGAACTAAAGATTCATCGAAATATTTGGGTTGAAAAATGTGGTGATGGAAAATATAGAAAGCCTATTCTTCCTTATGTGTGGACAAATGAACATCGTGCATAGTTCTTAAAGTTGATGTCTCTGACTCGCTTTCCTACTGTATATGCAAGTAGTAATATTAGAAGCCAAACTAACAATAATACCTTAAGAGGCCTTAAGACCCATGACTATCATGTCATAATCGAGGACATTTTACCTATTATGGTCATATCAAGTTTCGAAAAGGGGCCAATATTGGAAATTATAAGGTTGGGACTAATATTGAAGAGAATGAGTTTGCATGTGCTATATCCTTCAAACTTTGATAATTTGAGGGAAGAGGTTGTTGAAGTCCTTTGCTTATTGGATCGAGAATTTCCACCAAGAATATTCAATATTTCTATGCATCTTCTTATGCATATAGAAATGAACTAGAGCGTTGTGGCCCAATAAGAATGAGATGTATGTATCGTATAGAACGATATATGAATCTTCTAAATTTTTTTGTCCCTAATAAGGAAAAACCAAAAGGTAGCATGTGTGAGGGATATTTAATGTGAGAGGCCATAGGATTTTGCATAGAACATATGAAGGATTTTAGTAGTGCCAGTTGATGTGTATGGGATAATGATGAAGATGAGATATTTGCAGGTGAATTATTAGAAGGAAATGGACATCGCTTCAAGATTTCAAATGAGGAAAGAACTTCGATACATTCCCATGTTCTTCAAAACACATCCACATTTGATAAGTGGCGTAGGTGAATTATTTTTTACATGATAATTTATCTATTTAATTTCATATAATATCTAAATTATTATCATTCTTACTATCATGTTTGTTCATATTCTATGGAGAAAATACAAAGAAGAGATTCAAACAGGGACACATCCATCTTAAAAGTGTAGACTTCAGGATTCAAATATTGGAGGTGGTTCGATGTTTCCAAAATTTGATGATTGGATTGTTGATGCAATAAATCATGCACAACAACAAGGTCAATATCTAACAATCGAGGAAATTGATATTTCATGACCTCCACATATAAATGCTTATCGTTTCAGTGGGATGTGGGCATATGGTAGTCATTTAAGAGTGGAAGAAAAGGAAACAGGAAAGGAAAATTGTGATTGTGTTGTTAGTGTTGAATTTCATAATGACACTAAAAATAAATTCTATGTTGGATTCATACAATAAATTATTCAAGTTGATTATGGCGAAACTAGTCCTATATTATTAAATTTTAAATGGATCAAACCATCTACAATACAACATGATGAGTATGGATTTTTACATGTAAATACATGCCAAATATTATCAAAGACCGATGAGCTGTATGTTCCTCTCTTTAAATTAACCAGTAATTTCTAATTGATGATATAACAAACCCATCATGATCATATGTCATTCAAAAGGAGCCTCGTTCAAAAAGGAAATTCATGTAATGTGTTGATATAATGGTCGATGGGAAGTGTAATAGTTTACAAGAAACATTAGAATAAGAAGCTGAATATGTCCATAGAGTATTTGAAGAGGAAACTTTTCTTCCCAATGAAGCACTCGAGATAGAGAATGTAATGCATGATCACGAAAATCTATTGTATGAGGACAATGAAGAAGATCAAGAAAATGCATACACCAGTGATCATGATTGTGATCTTGATGAAAATGCAAATGATAATGATGATGATTTTTCACCATAACTTTATGGATCACAAAAATTCACTATGTAAATGGATTTTAGTGTTTTGGCCATTGGGATTAGCCGGTCAAAGTGTTGTGCTAAACTTTGTATGGAATTTATCCTTAATGATATTTGATATGCAACACTTTCATTTTTGTTTTTTTTCATCTCTACATACATGCTATATGTGGCTTATTATTGTCATGTTCTACCTATTTTCAGTATTGTGTAATGTTTAATTGCTTGTGTTAGTTTGTATATCTTGTTTAAGAAAGTTACTGTGTGATTCCAATGGGCTCCAGTTAGTGTTCATGTTGTAAGAGTTGAATAGTTAATGTAGATAATAGATTCATTACACCACTTGGTTCTCCATATACAATAGAAATTAAAATGAATCTATTATTCTCATCATTGGATGTATTTATGAGATAGAGATCAATGGTTTCCATCTCAGATCCATTGCAATTCTAACTTTAGAACTAAGTGTTTGCTGCTGTCATGAGCATTTGAATTTAGATATTGTATAGTCGTTGTTTGAACATGCACTAATGATGCTTTTAAGATAAATTTTCTACATATAGGATATGAAGAATAAGGGGTTGAAATGTAAAAGTGACCCCAACAAAGATGAAAATGTGACTGAATATGAGCGTGTTCTTAAAGACCTCACCACATAAATGAAGAATATTTTTCATCCCTTGGTTTGGGAAATAAGTAAGTAGTTACTCCTTATACCTTTTCACTTCTATGCATATTTCATGAAAATTTTATATAATCTATTTCATGATGTAGGCCATATATGCTTTTGATTCTAATTGGTAATTTTTTTGATTTATAGGGGGATGTTGGATTCTACAAAAAAATGATCATCATAAACAAAAGTCAAGCAAAGAAAAATCACTTCCATCTCGTAGAAGACAACACCTTGGTAGATCAAAACACGAAGATGAATATAATGATACTAATTATCAGCTTCCTCATATATCAAATGATAATGTCCAAGGTTTTTTTGAAAAACTGACATATTTTGTAAAATCAGGTTTGATAGAGATTTATTTAAAATTGAATCAAATATTTGAAGGTTCATTTGAGGGGATTGGTGACCTAGAAAGTGCCACACCTGTTGAGGAGATTCTTGATCTAACTAGTGACACACTTGTTTATGATATTGGTGAGCTACCTAGTGCCACACATGTGCCCAATTATGAGGAACCAATTCAACCTTCTTCCTTAGAAAAAACACCAATTACATCTCCTCCAAGGAATGTGCTAGGAGCTAAAACTGCTATATCCACAAATATGAGTGGTTTTCAATGCCCAAAACTAGTTTTGAAGATCCATCACCTTTCATAAAAAGATGTAGAATTTTTCAAGGCTTGTATAGTGGTACACAAAGGGAAGAAAATAAAGAAAATTAGCAGGGAAGAAATCTTACGTGGTCGAGGTAAAATTTTGGACAACCTATTGGACCAAATGCTTCAAGGTGGTCCACAGATTTGGGAACGAGAATAAGGTCTTATTTGGATGTTACCAAATCCAACTTTACAGATCAAGATCAAAGAAATGCTGGATCACTATAAGGTCTTATTTGGATGTTACCAAATCCAACTTTAGAGATCAAGATCCAACAAATGTTGATCAAGTGATCCAACAAATGGAAAATGTGTTCGATATTGTTAGTGGTAGGATTTCTATTAAAATTACAAGTATAGAATGAGAATTTTAATGAATAATTTTAGGCATAAATGCATGAAATTAATCTTGGATGGAAAATATAGGGAGAGCATCTTGACTCCCAAACAATGGGAATATTTGAAGGAAAGTATGTGTGATGAAGAGTTTTTGGAAAAGAGTGCAAGAGGGAATAAAGGAAGAGATATCGTGAAGGGTCGATATTTTTTTGGTCGAGGCAGGTTGAGAGCTAAACAACACATATGTGTAAGTATATGGTTTTTTTGCTGAATAGTGTACATTTTTTTCTGCCTTTTTTAATTGTCTATATATATTTCCAATACATTCTGTGGTGACAATGATTTGTAGGTTGAAGGAACTAATAGATAACCCAATTTGAGTGAAATGGGTCAATATATGACAAACTTACAAAATTCTAAAAAAGAGAGTTCCTTGCCATCTGTTGAAGTTAAGAGAAGCCAAACAAGAGGCCCATCTACTGTTGAAAACCCTAGTGAGGATTATAACATTGCAATGATTCATTGTATAATTGGGTTGTCAGAGAAGATGTCGACCATAGCCTCCTCCATTGAACCTCTTGCTAATGCATTCGAATTAAATAAGGGATTTCCTATTGATTCAAATGAGGTAAGATAATTATCATTCCCTTCCAATCATTTCTTCACTTGATATTTTAATCTATGGATGTTTTTTATCCATTTAAATTCACTCACAAAGCCTCTTTTTCTAATGGAAATGTCTATCAATCATAGGAAAAAACCATAATTATGGGTGGTGCAACAATATTGAAAGACCCAAAAGATGGCCATGAACATGCAAAGGTATGTACTAAATCAGTAGCAATTTTTGTAGATATATAGAAGCCTTATATATTAGAATATGGTTTAATTGGTATACTATTTTGTTTTTTATAGTGCTTAATAATTTTAGGGGGGCATGAAGTACTCCAGGAAGGTGAAAATGTTAAAATATTGGATCCATATGAGGATGCTATTTCCAGAATTGGACGAATTCATTCACTTTCTGCAATCCATGGAATGGAACTTGGTCCTAAAGATGCAAATTCCCATGCCATAAATTTCACAAGTAACATCCCATTTCAGCATGAAGATAAAATATATGGATGTCTCCATTTGAAGGAGAAGGAAAGGAGTTTCAATCGATGGCCAAATAAGTATTTGGAAAAGTAATCAAACTAGATGATTTTTATGTTCTTGTCCCAAATATTGATGTTCTTGAAGTTCATGTTGTTGATAGTATTGACCAGTAATGGCCTCTTTGTCTAGTGGTACCCATTGTCTAGGCATTATAATTTTATTGGTTGTCTTATACAAGAGTGTTGAATGATATTGAGTAACTACATATCTTATCCTTATTTTATATGCTAGTTTGAAAGTGATTATGTTATTGGTATTATCTTATATATATGTTGTATTGCAGTCAATAGAATTTTTTCATAGTTGCTTCACTTCTGTCTTGCATAGTGTTATACATAACATAGACATTTTTTAAAACTAAAATTCTTACCAAAGTGTTGAATCAACTTGTGTGTGATAACAATTTATTTTTTCTTTTTGTCCACTTATAATTTTATTCCATGTACAGGAATGGAATTCATCTAGTTTGGACCTTCCTTATATTGTGATGATACAACTTATTGTTATTGTACAGAACACTTATAGACTATATACCTAGAGAGAGAAGATACAATTTTGACCCTTGGTCTTGTGGGTAAAAGGGTTGTTTCCCCACCTTGATTGTACACCTCGGTGTTTTAGCTAAAAGGGTTGTCTTCCCACTTTGTTATGACCACTCTTGTTGAAATTTGACCTTGTATTGAACCTTGTTTTTCCTTATGCTAGCTCCTTCCTCTCCTAGTGTGGTACCTTGACCCTTTTTTCATGATGACTTACCTTTATTGTTATGTGCTCCTTTTCAACCTCCTTGAAGTCACTACTATGTATGGAAGTATGCCATAGTATAATGGACGTGCTAGAGTGTGGGTTAAGGCTACCTCTGCACATTCGAAAAGAGATTATATATGCTTGATATATGACTGTCCTAAAAGACTGTCATTTATTGTACAAATGGGATTAAAATCTCATCCTCATTTCTATAATGTTTTGATTAATACCTTGCAGTTTGTATTTATCCAACTCTACCCTCTCTCTCTCTCTCTCTCTCTCTCTCTCTCTCTCTCTCAGGTATGTCCATTGTTCGTTAGTGAATTGTCTCCTAAGAGACAAAGTTTGATCGTAATATATAACTGAGTATATAAAGGAAGGTCTAAAACACATTGTTTTCTTCTTTACGTATGCTAGTTTAACTTGTTCATTAATTTATTACCACTTTTATTATTTATTGTCCTTGGATGCTTGAAGTTTAATAGAGGGACTTTGGGAGTGTTAAGTTGAAAGAAATGAAAATAATGTTACATGTGTTACCACATTGTTTTCTCCTTTATGTATGCTAGTTTAACTTGTTCATTAATTTATTACTACTATTGTTATTTATTGTCCTTGGATGCTTCAACTTTGACAAAGGGACATTTGGGAGTGTTAAGTTGAAAGAAATGAAAATTATGTTATATATGTTACCACATTGTTTTCTCCTTTACATATTCTAGTTTAATTTTTTCAATAATTTATTACTACTGCTGTTATTTATTGTCCTTGGATGCTTCAACATTAACATCGGGAACTTTGGGAGTGTTCATTTGAAAGAAATGAAAATTATGTTATACATGTTACCACATTCTTTTCTCGTTTATGTACTCTAGTTTAACTTGTTCGATAATTTATTACTACTGTTGTTATTTATTGTCCTTGGATGCTTCAACATTAACATAGGGACCTTTGGGAGTGTTAAGTTGAAAGAAATGAAAATTATGTTATATATGTTACGACATTGTTTTCTTCTTTACGTATGCTTGTTTAACTTGTTCATTAATTTATTACTACTTTTTTTTTTAATTGTCCTTGGATGCTTCAACATTAACACAGGGACCTTTGGGAGTGTTAAGTTGAAAGAAATGAAAATGATGTTATATATGTTGTATTGCAGTCACTCAAATTATTTCATAGTTTGTACCTTCCTTATACGGTGATGATAAAAATTAGAATTATTATACAGAACACCTATGGACTATATACCTTGAGAGGGAATATAAAAGTTTGATCCTTGGAATTGTGGGTAAAAGGGTTGTTTCCCCACCTTTATTGTACACCTCACTGTTTTGGGTGGAAGGGTTTTCTTCCCACTTTTTTTATGACCACTCTTGTTGAACTTTGACCTTGTGTTGAACCTTGTTGGTCCTTGTGCTAGAGCCTCCCTCTCTTAGTGTAGTACCTTGGTCCTTTTGTCATGATGACTTACCTTTATTGTTATGTACTCCTTTTTAGCCTCCTTGAGGCTTCTAATATGTATGGAAGTGTGCAACAGTCTGATGGATGTGTTAGAGTGTGGGTTAAGGCTTCCTCTAAACATTTGAAAGGAGATTCTATTTTCTTGATGTATGACTGTCCTAAAACACTGCCATTTATTGCATCAATGGGATTGAAAGTTCATCCTCATTTATAGAATGTTTTGATTAATACCTTGCAATCTGTATTTGTCCAACTCTTCCCTACAACTACCTAACTCTCTCTCTCTCAGGTATGTCCATTGTTTCGTTAGTGACTTGTCTCCTAAGAGACAAAGTTTGATCGTAATATATAGTTGAGTATATAAAGGAAGGTCTAAACCACAATGTTTTCTTCTTCACGTATTCTAGTTTAACTTGTTCATTAATTTATTATGACCGCTTTTATTTATTGTCTTTGGATGTTTGAACTTTAAAATAGGGACCTTTGGGAGTGTTAAGTTGAAAGAAATGAAAATTATGCTATATATGTTACCACATTGTTTTCTCCTTTACGTATGCTAGTTTAACTTGTTCATTAATTTTTTACTACTACTGTTATATATTGTCCTTGGATGCTTCAAATTTAACATAGGGACCTTTGAGACTGTTAAGTTGAAGGAAATGAAAATTATGTTATATATGTTACCACATTTTTTCTGTTTTTGGTATGCTAGTTTAATTTGTTCGCAAATTTATTACTATTGCTTTTATTTATTGTCATTGGATGCTTCAACATTAACATAGGGACCTTTGGGAGTGTTCAGTTGAAAGAAATGAAAATGATGTTATATATGTTGTATTGCAGTCACTCGAACTATTTCATAGTTTGGACCTTCCTTATATGACGACAATAAAACTTAGAATTATTGTATAGAACACCTATGGACTATATACCTTGAAAGAGAAGATAAAATTTTAACCCTTGGTCTTGTGGGTAAAAGGGTTGTTTCCCCACCTTGATTGTACAACTCAGTGTTTTGGGTGAAATAATTGTCTTCCCACTTTGTTATGACCACTCTTGTTGAACTTTTTCCTTGTTTTGAACCTTGTTGGTCCTTGTGCTAGCGCCTCCCTCTCCTAGTGTGGTACCTTGACCCTTTTGTCATGATGAGTTACCTTTATTATTATGTACTCATTTTCATCCTCCTTGAAGATTCTACTATGTATGGAAGTGTGCCACAGTATGATGGACATGCTAAAGAGTTGGTTAAGGCTGCCTATGCACATTTGAAAGGAGCTTCTATTTGCTTAATTCATGACTGTCATTTATTGCAGCAATGGGATTGAAAGTTCATCCTCATTTCTAGACTGTTATGATTAATACCTTGAGTCTATATTTTTCTCACTCTTCCCTACATATACCTATCTATTTATCTCTCATGTATGCACATTGTTTCGTTAGTGACTTGTCTCCTAAGAGACAAAGTCTGATCATAATATTTAGCCGAGCATATAAAGGAAGGTCTAAACCACATTGTTTTCTTCTTTACAGATGCTAGTTTAACTTGTTCATTAATTTATTACTATTGTTGTTATATATTGTCCTTGGATTCTTGAACTTTAACATAGGGACCTTTGGGATTGTTAAGTTGAAATAAATGAAAATTATGTTTTTACTTTATCTTGCATTGTCACAACTCTATTATTTTTGTTTTTGGTATTGTTTTAGAAATTTATGCATTGAAGTACAAAATTTTTAATTGTTCTGCTACAAACCCAAACTTGTGTACTTACTAACAGGTTATAGATGCATGTTCTACATGATTTAAGCAAAGGGTTGTGTTTAGCAAAGGATCAAATGAATATGGCATCCTTAACCCATATAGTCATACATGAATCACCATTATATTCCAATTTTTTATTTATTTTTGTCCATTTATAATTGTATTGCATGTATAGGAATACAATTCTTCCATGTATTTTCTATTTGAGGAGGTTGAATAGACACCACTTCCTTTGTTGTTCATGCAGACATTTATTCAAGAAATTGGTGCATTTCTTTTTTTGGTGAGTGACATGTCAATATTTTTGCTTCTAGTGGACCAGGTAGGGTACTTGATTCTTGTTATATGTTGTTGTAACTTATCTAAAGTTGTAGTTGAGTGATTTACATGTGTCTATTGCAACTCTAGTTGTTGATAGATTATCAAAAACAATATTTTTTATTGTTGTTGTAGTTAGTGTTGACAAGCCAAAAATAGTTACAAGTGGATAAATGGGTTTTCCATTCCTAGGCTTATTTCTATATTGAATGCGTTTATAGCATGATCAAATACATCAATTTATTTTTTTGAAAATCTTGTAGAATAGTTGAATTTGTTACTAACATGTTGTAGAAATTTATAGATGATGAAAGTTTTAAATACTATAAGGTCCAAGGTATTTTGTCATTGATTGTATCATACAACAAGATACAAATATTATGTCAGCTATAATCTCTTGGTTGTGTTTATGAAGGTATTGAAAGGTATAAACCACATTGTTTTGTTCATTACGTATGATAGTTTAACTTGTTCATTGATTTATTACTTATGTTGTTATTTATTGTCCTTGGATGTGTAAACTTTAACACATCTACCTTTGGGATTGTTAAGTTGAAAGAAATGAAAATTATGTTCTATATGTTATAACATTGTTTTCTCCTTTACGCATGCTATTTTAACTTGTTCATTAATTTATTACTACTGTTGTGGGTGAAATGGTTTTCTTCCCACTTTTTTATGACCACTCAATATTGTGTTGAACCTTGTTGGTCCTTATGCTAGCATCTCCCTCTCCTAGTGTGGTACTATTGTTCAGGATTAAACACCCTTGTAACCTAGGGTCTAGGGTAACCAAATTACTACTAACCTTGCAGAAAATCAGCTTTAACAGAGTACAAAAAGGAAATAAGAAGAAAGACTTGATTCACCCGATTACCGACGGTTGATCCAAGCTTGCTCTTCTTCCACCCTGCTTCTCTCCAAAGCTTCTAGGGATGCACCTCCTTCACCTGCAAAGAGCAAATTCTCCAAGTACAATCTTATACATGTATATATGAGAGGTTAGACAAACAATATATCTAGTGCATAATTGAATATATTCATCAACCATAATACATGAAAGAGACTCAACACAATGTTGGAAGAAGAATTCTCTTTATTAACAATCAGTGAATGAGATAAGAGTACAACCCAGCTTCTGAGACAAGGACTCCTCTGCAACCAAAGGACTTTGAGTTCTTCTGCTCCAATACCTATGAAGATATACCACTAGCATAACTTTTCTCTCCAAACTTGATTCATTAATGCCTTCCCCAAGGACTCTATTTCTACTTTGGGAAATAGAGTGGTTTCGAAGGTTAAGGAGGTTGAAACAGTTGGGATAGTTAATGATTAGGGCCCAATTAATCTCCATTAATCGTGATTTATATTTTTTAATGTCGAATCAAGATGTACATGACTATTTATATAGGCAACCCGCATATGACATGTGAGTTGCTTAAATGAAACCCGCATATGCTGATGTACACAGGTTGCAATGGAGATAGTCACGTACAATACACGAGTCGTCAATGGGAATAGTCACGTATGTACGTGAGTTGCAATGAAGATAGTCACGTACACCATTCAACACTTAGAAAAATAATATGGCAAGCTGGTTCAAGGGTAAATGCATCTCATGTCATGCCCATCTATAGTGTTTTGGCAAACTTCAATCCTAATATGTCCTTTTGTGTACCAACATAAGGAATGTTGGCACTCGGATGGAGAAGTGCCATTTGGGTTGATAACAGATGCCCCCTAATGTGTGAGGTCAGAGGGAAACGATGGTTGAAGTACATTATAATATTTATCTTGGAGAATTCAAAAGTCCAATGGAGCAGAGGTAGTACCTAAAACAAATACATAATAATGTCATATACAAAGTCATATCCAAGGATGCTATGTTCAAGATACTGGAACAATAGCTCCTTTAAAATATTTGAGTACATCATATAGTACAGGTACAAGACCACGTATATTACAAAGGTGGATCGAATCCACAATATACAATAATGATGAGTCTTCAAATATCTGGATGTCGTGTAAGTGACCACAACAGAATCTTGTGCAACTTAGTCCGTAGATGTGAAACTAAGGTCTTCGTCAAAAATCCCAAAGAACCAATACAATCCAAGCCATGTGAATAAATGTTATTGAATTTAAACATGGATAGGATTCAATAGATTGTCAACCAATAGGTGATAATTGAAGCAAAGGAGTTCACAAAAATGAAAGTGAATCCTAAGGTGCGATCATCAAAACTCTAGGTCTTCATCGTTAGGAAGTGCTGATGCGGAACCATACTGTGATGCAGAAGGAAATAGATCCTCCAATGGATCACGAGAGTGACTAGGAACTGGGTAAAGGAAGGGAGACATAAGTAATAACAGATAAGACAATGATGGAATCAGGATATAGATCAGATATAGGGTTAAGTCCTTGAACAGTGAGCATGATACAAAGATGACCCAAGGCAGATTTTAACTTTACAGATAGTACAACTAGACTTATCTACCATGTAGGAGACATGATCATATTCCCCAGGTAGAACTGATAAGAGGAGGAGTAAGAAACTCGGAGTAATAGCTGAACTGAAAGTGAACATTGAGACATGAGAATCAGAAAAGACAGAGAGTGTTATGTTCAAGGAGAACATGTTACCACTGAATGAGAACCAAAAGAAAACTTCTTCCTTACCTTCCCTATTAAATTTTAATGAGTCCAAGAAATTCAACTTGAGTCTCTCTTAATTTTTGGACAAGATTGAAGAGAAGAGGGAATAATGTTTGATAGTGTCACTGATTCGTGGATTTTATGAGCCCAAATTAGTACATGCTCACTTGGTGTTTTCATGTTTAGAGAGTCTGAAAACTCTGAAGAAGACTCCAAGGGGGTCCTTTTTCATCCAATTTAGTCTCCCGAGGCCAAAAAAGTATAAAACATACAACAGAAGAACTCTCTTAACTTTCGTAGAAGAAAAGGTGAACCTTTTTTTTACTTAGTTAGGCAGGTCCGAAAAAGATTAATTTACCACCTACCCAATGCTCCTTCGAGAGCAGCATATAGCTTGAGTTTTACGAGTATGAAGGAAATCAAGATTACTCAAAAAGATCCATTTGAGTACGAAGTAGGTCTAGAGCATGAAAAAGAGAAAACTAAGCTCATACCAGGAGTTCCTTTTCCATAAGTTTAGTCCCTCAAGTCCGGAAAAGTGATAAACTTGTACCTGAGAATACTCTTCTCAATTCCGTAGAAAAGAGAGTGAACCTTTCTTGTATTATTCCAGATGGTCCAAGAAATATATAACCTACCATTGATGTGGATGCCCAGTCACATATTCTTAACGAGCTTGAATGAACAAGTTTACTCGGCAGTCAAGTCTGTTTTGAGGAGTTAGACCTGGGTGTAAAGAAACTCCATAATGGAGAGGAGTCTTATAAAGGGATAGCTTGTAAAAAGAGACCAAAATGAGGCTCAATTTGGCGTGAAAAATAGATAAGAAGGCTCCTTTGAACCTATGACAGTTGCAGCATGAGTATCAAAAGACAATAAGTAGGTTCTAAATGAGGATACTCATGGGAGAAAAGACCTATCCACAAAAGAACAATGGTATAAACAAGGAGCTAATGGTTAAGGATACCATAGTCCATGGTCGAAGTGTTAATGCTAGGATTAAGATGGATTAGGTATAAATGCAAAATGCATGTGAAATGACCAAAAAACCATCCTATATGAGTGAAGAAACAACTTAAAACAACCATAAACCTGTCACATAGAAGAAAAGGATATGGAATTAGTTTAAAAATATGAACTATAGGGAAAAAACCCACATTAAAAATAAATTTTCCATAAATAGTTCAAAATATTAATAAAAAACTCACCATTTGATTTTTATCCATCAAAAGACAAGTTTTGCCTCTACCTTTGATTGCTCGGTGTGGACGATTTGGTGGATGATTCTCGAAACTGCAAGTGTCAGGTAAAACTACACTCCATACTCTTTCATTTGATCCAAACAAGTTTCAAATTTGACCTCAAATTCATTTTTTCAAGTGCTCTCAAAGCATGAACGTTGTGTACATGGGTATGGTATGTTAATAGTCGCATACACATGTTCTGTACACGGGTTTCCCAAAAAAAAGTCACGTACAGTATGCGACTTGTCCAAAGGATAGTTGCGTACACTGTACGAGGTAGAGAAAGCATATATAGTGTTAAAAATTCATTTTTTTATATGAATCTAATGGTTTAAAATTGCTTGGTTATTAGATTGAAAGATGGTGCTTGAGTGGAGGGAGAGGGAACATGAAGACATGGACCAAGAATCTCTACAAGATGCCCCCATGGTGAATGTTTTACATCAAAGTGGGCTATTGAAATTTTTCTGTGCCTCACCTAGCAGTTGAATGTCCGCCTTTTAGAGTTCTTGATAAATTATTGGGATCATGATATAGGCATGTTTGACCTTCAAGGTGAGTTTCTATAGGTTACATCAAAAGATGTCTATTTAATTTCTAGTTTATCACAATGGGGAGCTCCGATGAACTTAGAAGGTACCGGTAGAGGTGGTGTCCTTCTAAGTGTACAGAACTATATAGACATATACTATGAGCCAGGCACTCAAAAGAGGGGTAGTTGCATCCCTATTGTTCACATTCGCAACTTTCCTTTATAGGTATTGGTGAGCACTATAGTAAGGGTTGCAGGGTCATCATCACTATGTCATCACTTCACCTTGCAACTCAGAACCAAATGAGACTAGCAGTGGAATGTATGCAGGGAGCCCTATATGATTGGTGTTCGGGAGTGATCTCGATAATGAGGAAACAAATATCTGACTGCAAAAGAGGCAGACGGAAGAATTTTGGTTATTCTAGCATGTTGGTAGCATTTTTCTTTTAGAGAGTGCTGGGTTTGAGTCCTACAGTACCATTACTAGTTTGTTCGCCCCATTAGCCTAGGCTGAGTAGGTGGGGAGATATACTCCTCCACTAGGGAGGTGGTGGATTGGTCCAGAGTGTTTATGATGATGACTTCTACTTTTGGTGGGAGCGACAGTTTCCAGCTTTGGAGCAGTTTCCATATGCTGGGTTAGATTTCCGAGGTGATACTGACCTTGTCCTCCCTCTTGGAGGAGCATGGGGAGAGTCAGGTATTTTTTATTTTCAAAATTTCAAAATTTTTATGAATTTTAATTATAAAGATATGTACATATGTATAAGAGTTCTAATCCTTTTTAAAAATGTCAAAATGTAGATATTGGACCAATTCGCCCTGCTGGGCATCCACGCATGTATGTCCATCTTGTTTTGGGAGAGGACCAGGGTTTGATTAGGGTTCTTGAGGGGAACCTGGCCAGGCTTACCCAGAAAGTACCTACCTTACGGATTGATCACATCCCTTCCATCATTCAGGAGCTAGTGGTTGGTGTACCACCTATCTGGATACGCCTTCTGAGGCGAGTAGCCAGAGCAGTACTTATGTATATATATATTGTTGAGGCTACTGAAGCCGAGGAGGCTGAAGAAGCCCGAGCATAGGGTGATCGGGGGGACTAGGGTGGTCAAGCCTAGACTTAGGAGCATTTTATGGAATTTGATCCATGGTTTGTATATTATATAGTTATGATTGGATCTGAGGATCAGAAACTCGACCTATTCACACACACACACACACACACACACACACACACACACACACATATATATTTCCGGTTTATTTACAAATGTTTTTATGTGTCTGTTGTATATTTTTTATGCAAAATGTGTTAAATTCCAATCCAAGATATAATTAGCATATGCATTAGTTAATGAATTTTTATTTCTTGGAATATGATTGAATATAATTAACTCAAAATTTCTTTCCAATAACCTAACTTGCATAAACTGACATAATAGAATAGGGTTCTGCACCTGATAAGCCTGATTGAGCTGGGAAACCACCAATTGAGAGTCTCGTTGGACTTCCAGCTGAGTGATACCATGTGAAAAAGAATCCCATAAAAGCTCAATGACGGCCTTGTATTCAGCGACATTATTGGTAGCAGGACCTAAGCAAGCACATCCTAAGGCAACTAACTGTCCCGAGGGAAAATAAATGACCCATGCAGCTGAAGCCAAATTAAAAGTGTGGCGACTGGCGCCATCAGCGAAACCTACAAACCACTCAGAAGAAATCCGTAACAACCAGCAGATGGTATAAAAACACAAACCGACGACCTATTATACATAAAAATACATACAATAAAATACAGGAAAAAGTGTTAAGCCTAAGCATAGTACTTTTTCAGGTAGAGCCCATTTCTAGGCTTAGGAAGCTTATTCCCATTGAAATCAATTGATTCATATGCGCCCTTCTTTAATAACTTTGACATGACATAAAGTCCCAACCACATAGACCTGAAATTTCATGCCCCTAAGGGTTCTTTGTCTTGATCCCAGAGAAAATTCAAGGCTTGACCGACTTATCGTATTGGATTTTTACCCTATTTTTATGAGCTTCGTTTGCTGTCATCACATCTCTACACTGTTCATCTATATATTCTAAATGTAATAGATGTTCTTCCAGCTCAGTTGTATCAAGTAACACATGAATAGCAATTCTTAAGGACGGGATTTCACATTAAACCGGGGTAATTGCTTCCACTCCATGAACGAGTTGGAAAGGAGAAAACCCTGTAGCAGTTTTCACATTGGTCCGATATGCCCAAAGTGTAGGATACAGCATGATGTGCTAGTTGGAATGGGATACATTAATAGTACGTTTGAGGATAGTTTTCAAAGTTTTATCAACAGCGTCGACTTGACCGTTTGCTCAAGGATAGAATGAAGATGAATGTTCTTATCTAAATCCTAGCATAGTGGTCAATTCAGTCATCATACTATTTTGGAAATTACTTCCATGGTCAGTGAAAATAACCTTAGGGATACTAAATTGTGCGATAATTTGGTTGAAAACGAAAAAAGCTGCAGTTTCCCCGTCAGCTTTAAACGTGGGCATTGCCTTTGCTGTTGTAAAGGAAAGTATCTTATGGCTAGGATCAACATAATGGGGTTGAAAGGTGGATGTATAATGTTCAGCAAGCATATATAAGCAAGTTTTAGAGATTATAATGGTTCATACCTTAGCCAAACGAAGGTTGATCCAAGCAACCCTTCAATCCTCTTCTTGCTCCTCTTGCTCCTCTTGCTCCAAGGGACCTGCAAAACAAGTTATACCTTCCTCAAACCAATATGAACACATATAAAGAAATGGTAATCAAATAAACATGATATAATAATCTGATTAACATCAAAATATCATCATAAAAAAAGATTCAATCACACATTGAACAATGATTTGGGAAGAAGAAGGACATCACATCTTTATTGATCTTGAAAATAAGTACAAGTATACCTTCTCTTCAAGTTCGGCACCTCACGAAACCTTGATATGGTTCTGCTACTTCTCTTCTCCAAGGAACTCAGCCTCCAAGCTTTGCAACACAAGGAGATGATCACTAGGGCAAGGTGTGGGCAAAGAGAGCTCCAAATCCTCCAGCATAACAATGTAAAGATTCAAGTCTCCTCTCATGGACCTCCCTACCTCTATTTATATTCTTAAGGAAGAGTTAGGGGTGAAGACAAAGTAGTTACAACTGAAGGAGTCAGTTGCATAACTACCCAAACTACTCGAAATTCAAAAGACGTGTTTTTTGACATTTTCAGGAGGCATACGTGGGTTATAGAGACAACAGTCATGTACACGAGGAGGTATACATGGGTTGAAATGTAGAAAGTCATGTATATAAGGTGTACGCAACTATTATATATAGCAACTCGTGTATGTACGCGGGTTTGCCTTAAGGAAACTCACGTATAAATCAAAAAGTCATTTTTAGGGTATTTCTGGGCATTTTCAGACTTTGGTGTCTTCTGGAAAGGTTTAGATAACTGAAATATATTTCCAATGGAATAGAGATGGGGTTAAAAGGAGTTACAAAACTCAAGATATGGGTCCTCCAAGTTAGGTGTTTTTTCAGTGACTTTCAGTGACTTTTCATGAAGTGTCGACATGCGATGAAAACATAGGAAAGTGGTCACAGGAAGAGATGTGTCATTTTGAGCTATAACAGATGCCCCATAATGTATGAGGTTAGAGGGGAAGATGATAGCTGAAATACATTATAAAGGAAACAACTGAGTATGGAGAGAGCAGATAATCCAAGATCAAAAGGCTCGAACAAAGGTACTTGAAAGAGAGATAAATGTCAGAAAAAAATAATCTCTGGGACATACAAGTCCATATACAAAACATCGCCATAAAGATATAGGAAGATCTAACATATGTATAACTGATGAAACTATCATGGTCGCTCAATAGGAAAAAAGGTGCCATATCAAATCTAAAGGAGTCATGGCCACAAATGAACAAGGTGGATCCATACTCAACAATCGATTATAGCCACAAACATACAAGGTGGATCTATGTCTCAGCAAAATGTCATATAAAGTGTTACAAGGTCTTGCGTAGCTTGGGCACTAGAAAAAATGACGATGCTACTGTTGGCTCAAGGTATTCAATCCAAACCACCCAAAAGGGTACGAATCCTAACCATGCAAATAAAGGAGTTGAAGTCAAACATGGAGGAAACTGTTTGATTACCAGTCAATAATGAGAATTGTTAATAAATGTGAGGGAAACCACCATTAATGAAAATGGTCCCCAAGGTACCTAGTACATTCTAACAAGTGTGAATACAAGGACTTGAAGTCAAACACTTGAAGAATTCATTGAGTAGGAAACATTAAGGTATTCCCACTACCCAATAACGAGGGAAATTGTCACTGATAACTGCAATCTCCAAGGTACTGTCATAAAAATCTAAATCTCATCCCCAGAGCAAGATGTGTTACAGTTGATAGGAAGAGATCCATGGGAAGGAAGGCATTAAGGAATCCTTCATCATCCAACGCAAGGTAATTCAAAGATTAATTGGATCTAGAATTGGTACTGAATTTCATGACAAGGACCACCGAAGACATGATGTAATGAACTAATACTAGGGAATGGCTGACAAAAAAGTTCAAGGCAACTACAGAATGGCCAACAAAGGTTTAATCCTTGAACATTGAGCATGACACAAAAGTGACTTAGGTAGATTTTGACACGAAAGGACCAACGACACAAATATGCAACGTAGGAGACATTGATTGATTCCCCATATAATTGGAAAAGAGACCAAATGGAGGAGTAAGAAACTCAATATCAGGATAAGGTCAAAATACAAGGACTTAACTGTTGATAGACTCAAAACTGGTGCTTTGTTTAATGAAACAAGACTTGCTACCATGATGTAAAAAACATGTGAATGAACTTCCCTTCCCCTCTTTCTTGTAAAGGTTTAAGAAGTCCAAGAAAGCAAACTCGGGACCATCTTCATTTTTGGCAAGCTCGAAGAAAAGATAGAAGAATGCTTGATAAAGCACTGATTCATGGATTTTACGAGCCCGAACTAGTACATGCTCGACGGTGTTTTCATAGTTTAGAGAGTCTGAAAACTCCAAAGAAGACTCCAGGGGGGTCCTTTTTTGTCCAATTTAGTCTCCTGAGGGCGAAAAAGTATAAAACATACCATAGAAGAACTCTCTTAACTTCCGTAGAAGAAAAGGTGAACCTTTTTCGTACTTAGTCATGGAGGTCCGAAAAAGGTTAAATCACCACCTACCCAATGCTCCTTCAAAAACAGCATAAATAGCTTGAGTTTTACGAGTGTGAAGGAAAGCAAGATCACTCAAAAAGATCCATTTGAGTACAAGAAATGGGGCTTACAACAATAAACTTGATGTTTTGTTCATTAGTGTTTAATGAGCATGACAAAGATACAAAGTACACTCGAAATCTTTTTCATGTTTTGGTCTAGAGCATGAAAAAGAGAAAACTAAGCTCATACCAGGGGTTCCTTTTCTGAAAGTTTAGTTCCTCAGGTCCAGAAAAGTGATAAACCTATGCCTGAGAATACTCTTCTCAATTCCGAAGAAAAGAGAGTGTTCCTTTCTCGTATTACTCCACATGGTCCGAGAAATAGATAACCTACCACCAATACGGATGCCTATTCACATATTCTTAACGAGCTTGAATGGACAAGTTTACTTGGCAGTTAAGTCTATTTTGAGGAGTTAGACTTGGGCCTAAAGAAACTCAATATCTTTCCCGTGAATTTTTAATGATTCTAGAAAAGTCAACTCGTGGCGTCCTTACTATTTTTAACAAGCTCGAAGGAAAGCAGAAAGAATGCTCTAAATGTGAGGAGATGATTGTCAAGGGCAAGCGAAACTAGTTCCAAGTGCAAGGAACAAACCTATGCATAATGCAAGGAAAGTGAGCAAGATAAGGACACTCGGGGAATGTCTCCTCAGGGTAAAAGGTGTCAAGTTTCAAAGGAAAAATGATACAAGGCTTAGCAATGATGAGAACAAAGATGAGGGCTTATAAAACTAGATAAAAGCGTGGAAGTCGGTGTCAGGCTCATAAGCGTGAGCAGGGAAAATGCAAATGTAGTTAAAGCTTGAGCAACAAGACAAGGCCAGTAAAAAGTTGTGAATCCAACTAAAGATCCTGTCTCCAAGAAAAAACAACATTAGAATCATATTCAGAGGAAAAGATCGGATGCAGGTCACTTTGGCAGAAACACATGCGACTTTTCTATCTTCTACAAAAGGTAAAGTCAAGGTAGAATCAACCGAAGAAGATTCTATAGAACCAAGGCTCGATGGTTTATAATCTTCAATATCAACCTCAGAAGGAGAGAAAAGATCAACAAGGGAGATAGAGTATGTAGGAACAAACTCAGTATCACAGGAGTTGAAAAATTCATAAGAAAAATCAAACTCATCAAGATCACTGACTTGCTGTTCAAAGGAAGAGTCAAAAGATTCAACAAGACCAACATAAGAAGAAAGTTTAGGCTTACTAGGTAAATTAGGGTTATACTTAGTCACAACTAAACCAACATCCAAAAGAAGGTCAGAATATATCAAAGACTCTAGGAAGACTTCATCCGAAGGAAGGAGATCATCCGAGATAGGACACATGTCTAAACTTTCAAATGGATCAACAAAGTGGAGAGCAGGCTCCATGGTCTGTATAGGATGACTCACCAGGTCAACTGCTGGGACCAAGTCCCAAGAAGGTAAGCATGAAAATAGAGGCTACTTCTTAGCAGCAATTGAACACAAAGGACATGAGGCCACATAGCTCACCTGTGGCAGGGTAGTGTCTATAGAAACACTAGGAATCGATAAAGGAAAGACCTGGTCTCGAGTTGGGTCAGGAGATGGATCAAGAAAATCCAACTGATCGATAGTGACAATTTATTTTCCATGATTAGTGTACATCACACGGAAAAATGTTGACACCACAGCTTGCATGGAATAGACATAATCACGTCCAAGGAGCATATTGAAGTCCAAGGGGTCTTCTATTACCATGAAGTCAACTAAGACAGTCTTCCCACCCAAAGTAACAGGTGTTTGAGCAAGAATTCCCAAGTCTATACAAGTTCTTCTATCAAACACCAGTAACTGATTAGCAGTCAACACAAGGCTGGGAGATCCCATGCCTCACCAAGCACGAGTAGACAAAATACTAACTAAGGCTCCTTCATCAACAATACAACGAGCAACCGTGTATGGTTCAACTTTGACCTTTATCTGCAAAGGTGCATCAGAAGGAAGGTGTGACTCAACTAGGCTATCCCAATCAAAGGAAGCAATCTGAGAGCTTGGTGGGGGTGGATCTGAAGCAAGTTCAGTGCCCCCTTGTTCAGTAAGTTCTGAACTGGCAGTGAATAAAATGTGACTAGCAGACACTTCACTCTCCAAAGGAAGAGTGGGATTGATCAATACTGAAATCGATTCAACCGCTTCATCAAAGTCACTCTCTGTAGGGAGAGTGGTATTGACCAAAGATGACATTGGTTCAATCACATCAGGATCACTCTCCGGAAGAAGAGTGGAATCGACCAAATCTGAGATTGGTTCGATTGCTTGATCAACCAACGGTTGAGTAGGGCATTGAGAAACTATAGGGTGTTCAAAAAGGGGATGACCATGAAACCAAACTCTTCTTACCTCTTCAATAGAAGGGCATTTATAATTAAGGTGGTCTCCCTCACAAATATTACAAGGAAACTTGGGCTTTTGTTTTGAACATGTAGTATTTTCAATAATGTCAACATGACTCACAGTGGCTGACGAAATGTCTTTAGCATGAAGTACAAAGGCTGAGATACTGCCCCCAGCATGGCTTGTAGAGGCTGAGAGACTCCCTCCAGCATGGCTTATGGAGGCTGAGAGACTGGGTTCAACATGACCTGCAGAGGTTGAATGGGTGGCCCCTTGCTTATGTGCCTTCTTCCTATTCCTCATTTTACTCTTTTTAGACTGTTGGTTACTAGTATTAGTACTTTCATCGCATGAGATAGAAGGAGTAGGAGAATTAACTACAGGTGAAGGGGGGAGCAAAGTTTTGATGCCCTTGAAATAAGGAGCTTACTTGAGAAGCATCAGGAGCATTCAGGGCAGTTGGAGTGGAAAACAACCACACCATTATCCCTAGGGTGAATCCAGGTAGATTCAAGGTGGCCATCAAGGGAACACCAACATTCCCCATGAGAGGAGTAGTACAAGGAGTTCCCAGCATGGGGATATTTTGGTTGGTGTTCAAAGGGGTGTTATCCATAGTTTCAAACAATAAGACAAATTCTGAGGTTGACAAGAAACCAAAAGTACAAAGCACACACCTAAAGGCACACTAAGTATAGACAAACCACACAACACTCACTAAAAAATCCTAAAGCCAAATAGACAAACAGGCATAATATATGCTTTCCAAAAGAAAGATGATAGACAATTACTTGGTGTCCCTGTAGATGTTCTTAGGCACAAGCGGAGGAATCATCCACCACCCTCCCACACTTTCTACTAGGGTTACCTTCCAAGCCCATTCAAGGTCAACCAGAAATAGCCTTTCAATGAACCTGTGTATGAACCCTAGATGTCAAAAGAGACTAAAGGCTATCTTAACTATATTGACAGTCTGGGGGGACAGTTGCAAGCTTGATTCATATGCATGGGCATGGTATCAAAGCCCAAAACCCTATCTAAGATAGAATCCCTAGATGCACAAAAATCCTAGTCTATGCTTTGACAAGGGATCAGAGGGTTATCTCCTTAGTCCAAGCCTCCATGCGAACTCATGCTTAACTCCCATTTGAGAGGAGCTTCCCATATACAATCAACACAGAAAAGGGTTTACCTAGTGATTGGCCAACTATGTCTGAGATTTAAATACTTGTGGAGAGTTAAAACTCCCTAGTCCACAAGTCTAGCCTGAGCTACTTGGTGTATGACACTATAAAATAAAACTTACTAATAATTTTTAAAATTATATCGTTTATTTTAAGCGCTGTTTTTAGTCAGAGGGTAAATGGCATGAAACTTATGTGGTATTTTGACTCAAAGTTGAAACCAAATGACTAAGCAAAGAGAAATGAAATGCAAAAATCAAACTATTCTCTTTCTTTTTCAAATAGAAAACTTGAAAGCCACAAAAGAACAAATTCTTTTTATTTTTTCAAAAACAATGATATGCCATGCAATCTAGACTAATAAACTAATATACATGCATATAAAGCAAACGTGTTTTTCTTTTTCTTTTATAAATGCAAAAGAAAACTAAGACTATATTTTTTGTAATTTTTGAGATTATCTTTAAAAACTGAAAATGAAACTACTACATGCAAATCAAATGCAAAAGTTTCTAAATGTTTTCTTTTCACTTTTTAAAATGCTCAAAGACTACTATGCACCTAAATGCACAAAAACTTGAGCATGCTTGGATAAACTAACTATATAAAGTAAGCAAAGTGAAGTAAAACAGATTAATAAGACCAAGGATCAACCAACTAAGGAAGACTTGGAACCCTAGCTTGGGTGGGCTCAATGACAAGAAATCACCGAGATCACAGAAAGGCAAGTGAAAAACCAATCACTATCCAAAGATAGATTGGGAAATACAGTGTCCAGAACCTTGATCCCTGATTCGGACAACCAGCACTTGAACCTATAACCCAAATAGGCAAATCCACTTGAAGCTGCTAATAGAAGACAATCTAAACAAAAAGAACTCAAGGGCTTTACTGTTATAGCGGATTTCACCACTCCAGGTGAATCACACTTTGTATGGCCTTCCCTTGTATCGCTGCAGACTCTTTAGACCCCATGGACCATCTTTTATCCTTTGATGTTTCCTTGATCATCCCTAAAACTATATGAAAAATGATATACGCGGATTTTTACCTAATAACCGCGTACATACGCGGGTTTGACCCATATAACTGCGTACATCGAGATGTGTGCATAATCCAAATCCTTTTGGAGTTTTCCTTGACATGGATCCGACTCATTCGACTCCTGGCCTTCCATATGCCTTGAGATCGCTCAGATTCGACCCTTCATTATCCCTTGTGAAGCTATATAAGGAACCCCTTGGTACATTGAAGGCATATAGAGAGATTGAAAGCAAAGAAACTATAGTCCATTGTTGCCGGAATTTATACTTGAGTCTGCATCCCTTTGTCCCTTTGGAGCACTTTTGTGTTCTTCCCAAGCTTACCTTTTGCTAGTGAGCTTGCTATCGTGAGATGGAGGCTTGAGGTGGTGGAGGCCCAAGTGGGGGATTTAGTTTCTCTAGTTCGCAGACGCGCCGTCAGAGGTTGTATCTATCTTGTAATCTCCGATTTATATTAATAAGAACTATCTTTTCCTATCCAATGATGTGTATTTGATTGAATATTGTATCCATTGGAATATGTCAAATGCTTTTACATTATTGATTATATATGCTAGAATAGATCTAACACCATGATATATAGTATGCTTGTATTGTTTACTTGTTGTTGAGGAAGTATTATATCAATTCAAGCTGAAGATTGGAAAGCTCAACGGGGATCTACTTCAACCGTCCGGAATAAGGTATGAGGTCTGATCCTTTAGTGTTAGACATTTTATTTATATTGCATATTGGGAAAGATTGATTTCTGGAGTCAAATCTATTTGTTGTGGTACCCCAAGCCATAGGAATTTCTCTCCGTAACAGAATTGGCGACTCCAATGGGGATGTTCCTTACTTTTCATTGGGGTTGGGGGCATAATGGGCTTTATATTATCGACTTGCTCTTGGTTTCTCCCTGTTTCTGTGTCACATTTTATAGTATGTTTGTCCATTGACACTCCCCTTTATTGGTTTGGCCTTGACCTACTTTTTACCACTGCCTTCTCTGTATACACGGATGTTTGGTTGAAATTCACGTACATACGTGGATTTTTGGCCAAAAGTCATGTACATACGTAGCTGTTCTTTAAACAGTCGCGTACATCCTCCCTTTTGGTGAGTTTGATGTTGCGGGAAGTTGCTGGGTGGGTTGTGAGTGTGGTTGGGTCTTTCTTGGGTCTGATGTTGTCTATTGGATGCTTCTTTTGTGACCAGAGACCACCTTTTCATTGATTTTTCTTTGAAAGTAGTTTTAGTCATTTATCCTTTTTGTTTTACCATTAGTGCATTACTCTTTTTTGTCTTGGTGTCTTGTTGGGCTTGTCTTTTATACTTGCTGCAGAGACCGATAGTTTTAGATGACTTTTATTGCATTTTTCATTCTTTTATATTGAAAAATACAGAGTAGTTGCACTCTTAGTTGCATATTAGATATGGATTTGAGGAGGTACTTGCATTGGATTGCTTGGATGAGAGTTGTTTTTAGGCTTTCATATAGGAAGGATTGCATTGGCATTCGGAAAGGAATATATATTTATGCATCTCATGTAGTGGCATACCCTATTTTTCATTTGACAAAAATTGCACTTAGCATTGTTTGTTATGGTGTGCATATTTATTTCACTGCTGAGTCATAATGTCATTAGTTGCACGGCCATTTCCCTTTGAGTAATTACAGCCAATTGAAATCAACGCTATAATAAAATGAATTACACTCTTTTCTTTTCTAGGGTGCACCAACAAGCTTAGGTTTTAGGATCTTGGAATAGTTCATTGTAAGTTAATTCTCCAAGATCACTAAACAACAACATGTATGTGTCTGTCCAGGTGAGTGTGTGAAATCCTTGGTATAACCAGTGTTTCTCAGGATCCTCCTCTCAAAAGGGAGTTAAGCACGAGGCAGTGTGAGCAGTTATTGATTGGGATGACCCCTAGTCATAACTGAGTAGCACCGGAGATATTTCCAGGATTGTATTCGTATCTGGGGGCTCTTTCGAGAGTTTCGGGCTTTGCTACCCTACCCATATGGTCAATCCCTCTTGTGACTGTCCACCTGAGCATTGAGTATATTGAGGTGACCTTAGTGGCCTTACCTAGGATATTGAGGGGGTACTTGTAGAGGTTATTCTGCAGGTGTCCTGGCCAGGTAGGGGTCGGACAGCACAGTTGCTTTATACGTTGAAGCTGAGGGCCACTATAATTGGTTACGTACCTTTGCTTGTAGTGTATGGTAGTTTCGAGCCTCTCCTAGGTGATACATACCTGCTGCATTTAGGAGCTCACATATCGTCCCCTTGGTTTGCTTGTATTTTGGCTGTAGATTTTCTTAGGAGTGTGCTATTTGTGTGCTAGTTGGCCTTTGGCATCATGGTTACTTGAGTATATTTATGCTCTCTTGAGTTCAGGTCCTTTTATTTTCAGCATGCCTGGTATCTTATCACCCATCCTTGGTCCTAGTACGGACTCTAGTGTCATACTTGGGGGTATCACAGCCCCTTACCGTGCTCATAGATTTGGGAATGGTCATCTTCCATCCTCTACTCCATTTGTGGAGGATTTTTTTCCCTTCGCTCGGTCTATACACCAGTGGTCACCCTCACTGGGGTGGTAGTGTATGCGTGAAC
Source organism: Pseudotsuga menziesii (assembly GCA_001517045.1). Taxonomy (NCBI): domain Eukaryota; kingdom Viridiplantae; phylum Streptophyta; class Pinopsida; order Pinales; family Pinaceae; genus Pseudotsuga; species Pseudotsuga menziesii. The sequence goes on from LPNX010585979.1 coordinate 370,473, forward strand.
GTTGGGTCTACACCTTAGTTTCCTTTTTATGTCTCATCGTTCACCGCATTGTTTCCTTTGGGTGCTGTTGTCATGATCATTCCTCCCTATATCCTATAGTTTGGATTCTTTATTGACTATTTTGGGTTGTTTTGGACTAATATGGTTGTCATGTAGGGTCCACTTTTTGTACACTCTCTCCGAGGTTTCGACCCATTCATGCCTATCACAAGTATTATGTATGAACTGGCATATAGGTTAGGATTTCACATCCACTTGCACTTATGCATTGCCTTATGACCATTCCATCTTAACCTTAGGTACGAACCCATTCCATGGTATCACAGAACCTTCATGCTGCTGTTAGAAGTGATACTATGTGAATGGTAGAGCTTTCCTATACATGGGTGCCCTAGTTAGATCCCTTTTGCATTTCGTACCCATGTTGTGAGTCCTCTCTTAGGTCTGGGAGTCCGTTGTATAGTATTTCCATGACATTTCACAAAAGCCTCATACTCCTCTTGATCTTATGCTGGCCTATTTCCCTCAGGACTCCCTCATGTCAAGTTGTGAATGCATTATCATGAGCTTTTCCTGCCTTATTGAGCTTTATGTCGGCTCCCCTAACATTGCGTTTCAGCCATATAGCCCGAGCTTGTCTCATGTCTAGCCATGCAGAGCCATTTTTATATCCTTCACAGCTTGATTCCCTTTTACCGGGAGGGGATTTTCCCCCGAGTGTTGATATCCTACACATGTATCCTTGCATTGAGCATAGGTATGTTCCACTGCTTGGAACTAGTTTGTTTACCCTTATGACACTCATATCCTCCTAGTTTGTAACTATAAAGCTAGTTTATTCTTTTTTCAAGCTTTTCAAATAACTGAAAAAGTCCAAAAAAATCAAAAAACCAAAAATCCGGACAAGGAAAGATGTTATCTTTGGAAGCTATCGAGTCGTGTCGCCTTCAAACAGAGCACTATATATCACATCCATTGGTTGGGTTATAGTTTGACTTAGGAGCTGTACTCATTTATCTGAGTTTATCTCCACCGAATGGTTAAGCTTCCACTCCCTATGGAGCCTCTGTTGATGCCTCCTATGTCACAAATATGTCCTAGTTTGTATATCGAGTCTATGCTGCCTTCATTCAGTCACCATACGTCGTTATGCTCTTGTTTGAAGGAAGTTGAAACCTGTGTCAGCCATTCCTCAGTTGTCTTGACTTTGCATGTTGGCCATTCCCAGTACAGTTACAGGTTCGTGCACCTTATGATCGAGTCCTTCCACATTAGACAGCTTTGTTGAGTACCTCGTGTTGGATGATGGGGGATGCCTTAATTCCCTCCTTCCAGTGGATTTCATCCCATCGACTTTAGATCATTTATTCTGGGATTGGAATCTAGAGTCCTTTTGAGTGCCTTGAGACTTGCACTCATCAGTGGCAGGTTCTCTCACCATCGACTGTTTCTTGGGAATACATCAATGTCCCCTGATCGATGGATTCTCTCAAGTGTTCAACCTCAACACATCTATTCACACTTGTTAGTTTGCACTCTAGTACCTTAATTCCCATTTTCATTATCGGTGGGTAATCTCGCGTCTGTTAACGGTATACATCAATGACCGATAATCAGACGATGGACTACTATGTTCGACCTCGACACCTCTATTTGCATAGTAGGACATGTACTCATAGCAGTTTCTATAGAAGACCTTCCAGACTGGTAGCATCTCTTATATGCTAACTCCTTGATCGTGCTAGTGTTCATGAGATTTGAGCTCTCGTGACTTCATTCCAGTGTATGTCAGATATGTCCAGCCACTATGGAGATCTTGATATATTGTATATCTTCAGCCATTTTGGAGATCATGGTCCTTGGTATATCTTCATCATGGAGATTCTTATCTATGTATATTATACGTGGCGATGACCACATATGTGATATCATGTATTATGCCTATTCATGGCCATTGTACTCTTATGTATCCGGGACTGCTATATGTACTTGCAGTTATATGCAGAGTTGTATCATTGTACTATGCTGATTGGGTGGCTGGTCTTCCATTTGGGATCCTTCATCACTCCACTTCTGGGATGGACTTATAATGTATTTCGACCATCGTATGACCCCTCTGACCTCACACATTAGGGGGCATCTGTTATAGCAGATTTCACCACTCCAGGTGAATCACACTTTGTATGGCCTTCCCCTATCCCACTGCAGACTCTTTAGACCCCATGGACCATATTTTATCCTTTAATGTTTCCTTGATCATCCCTAAAACTATATGAAAAATGATATACGCGGATTTTTACCCGATAACCGCGTACATACGCGGGTTTGACCCATATAACCACATACATCAGGATGTGTGCATAATCCAAATCCTTTTGGAGTTTTCCTTGACATGGATCTGACTCATTCGACTCCTGTCCTTCCATATGCCTTGAGATCACTCGGATTCAACCCTTCATTTTCTCTTGTGAAGATATATAAGGAACCCTTTGGTACATTGAAGGCATATAGAGAGATTGAAAGCAAAGAAACTATAGTCCATTGTTGCCAGAATTTATACTTGAGTCTGCATCCCTTTGTCCCTTTGGAGCACTTTTGTGTTCTTCCCAAGCTTGCCTTTTGCTAGTGAGCTTGCTATCGTGAGATGGAGGATTGAGGTGGTGGAGGCCCAAGTGGGGGATTCAGTTTCTCCGATTCACAGACGTGCCGTCAGAGGTTGTATCTATCTTGTAATCTCTAATTTATATTAATAAGAACTATCTTTTCCTGTCCAATGATGTGTATTTGATTGAATATTGTATCCATTGGAATATGTCAAATGCTTTTACATTATTGATTATATATGCTAGAATAGATCTAACACCATGATATATAGTATGCTTGTATTGTTTACTTGTTGAGGAAGTATTATATCAATTCAAGCTGAAGATTGGAAAGCTCAACGGGGATCTACTTCAACCGTCCGGAATAAGGTATGAGGTCTGATCCTTTAGTGTTAGACATTTTATTTCTATTGCATATTGAGAAAGATTGATTTCTGGAGTCAAAGCTGTCTGTTGTGGTACCCCAAGCCATAGGAATTTCTCTCTGTAACAGAATTGACAAGAAATCACCGAGATCACAGAAAGGCAAGTGACAAACCAATCACTATCTGAAGATAGAATGGGAAATACAGTGTCCAAAACCTTGATCCATGATTCAGACAACCAACACTTGAACCTATAACCCAAATAGGCAAATCCACTTCAATTTTCTAATAGAAGACAATCCAAACAAAAAGAATTCAAGGGCTTTACTAGAAAGCACAAGGTTTGGCCTACAAGTTAATCAAACTGACAGTGTAATGCTCATAAGGAATACCAACCAACAAACAAATTTTATAAAGGGACAGGGATAAGCAAACCCTAACCTAAAAATTCAATTTCTAAGGCTTGTACATGACTGTGTATAAGGGCAACCAGTGTACTGTATGCGACTGTCCAAGAGAGAAACCTGTGTATGCAGGCCTCTATACGTAACTGTATCCAAGAGAAACCCGCGTATAGGTACAAAATTTTCTAAAAAAACGAAATTTTTTCAAGGTCTTCAAACACTACCTTGAGCATAAACCAAGACAGAAATAACACACACAGAATGAAGGCAAAGACTGGGCAATGATAAACAGAAATAACCCATAGTAGTCTGGGTTCCCCAGCGGAGTCGCCAGTTTTTTTGTAAAGGAAAGTATACTATGGCTAGGATCAACATAATGGGGTTGAAAGGTGGATGTATAATGTTCAGCAAGCATATATAAGAAAGTTTTAGAGATTAGAATGGTTCATAACATAGCCAAACGAAGGTTGATCCAAGCAACCCTTCAATCCTCTTGCTCCTTGGATGTATAATGTTCTTCTTGCTCCTCTTGCTCCTCTTGCTCCAAGAGACCTGCAAAACAATTTATACCTTCCTCAAACCAATATGACCACATATAAAGAAATGGTAATCAAATAAACATGAGATAATAATCTGATTAACATCAAAATCTGATCATAAAAAAAGATTCAATCACACATTGAACAATGATTTGGGAAGAAGAAGGACATCACATCTTTATTAATCTTAAAAACAAGTAAAAGTATACCTTCTCTTCAAGTTCGGCACCTCACGAAACCTTGATCTGGTTCTACTACTTCTCTTCTCCAAGTAACTCAGCCTCCAAGCTCTACAACACAAGGAGATGATCACTAGGGAAAAGGTGTGGGCAAAGAGAGCTCCAAATCCTCCAGCATAACAATGAAAAGATTCAAGTCTCCTCTCATGGACCTCCCTACCTCTATTTATATGCTTAAGGAAGAGTTAGGGGCAAAGATAAAGTAGTTACAACTGAAGAAGTCAGTTGCATAACTACCCAAACTACCCAAAATTCAAAAGACGTATTTTTTGACATTTTTAGGAGGCGTATGCAGGTTGTAGAGACAATAGTTGTGTACACGAGGTGGTATACCTAGGTTGCAATGCATAAAGTCACATATATAAGGCATACACTACTATTATATATAGCAACTCACGTACATACACGGGTTTGCCTTAAGGAAACTCGTGTACACATCAAAAAAATCATTTTTAGGGTATTTCTAGGCATTTTTAGACTTTGGTGTATTTTGGAAAGTTTTAGCTAATTGAAATATATTTCCAACGGCGCCAAGATGAGGTCAAACAAAGTTACAAAACTCAAGATATGGGTCCTCCAAGTTAGGTATTTTTTCAGTGACTTTTAGTGACTTTTCATGAAGTGTCGTCATGGAAGTGTCGACATGCGACGAAAACATAGGAAAGTGGTCACAAGCAGATATGTGTCATTTTGAGCTATAACATCTACCCATTTCGTAAAATAATCTATAGTGACAATGATATATTTGTGCCCCTAAGCCGAGACTGGGTTGCACGTCACGTAATCTATCCCCCACTTCATGAAGGGGCCCACTGAGATGACGGGAAATAATGGAGCAGGATGTGACCGCATATTTCTGGTGTAAATATGACAAGGATGACAATGCGTCATGACTTCCACACAATCTTTAAAGATCATGGGCCAGAAATAACTGGCACGTAATATCTTCTGGGCCGGTTATAACCTAGATAAATGACCCCCACACGCTCCACTATGGGAATCATTTAGGACAATCTCTGATTCCTTGTGGGTAATACATTAATGCAAAATAGAATCTACCCCCCTACGATATAAAGTATCTCCTATAATGAGGTAGTTCTTAGCATGTAGGCGTAGTTTACGTCGTTCTTCTAGCGAAAAGGCTACAGGGTACTTCAAAGTCTGGAGATATATAAGTATATCTCCGTACCAGGGGTCAGAGGTGGAAATCAAAAAGATATGTTCATCTCGGAATGAGTCTTATTAGGTGGCTACATCTTCCTCTACTGGAAATTCTGCAATGAGCTCAGCAAAAGCTAAAGATTTTTTGGATTTGATGGATTGAAAATCCAAGTCAAACTCCTGGAGAATGACTATCCATTTGTTGAATTTGCCTCCAACTATCCGGAGAGACAAAACATATTGAAAATGATTAACATTTTCCACTACTGTCGTGGTCCTCAGTAAGATGTAGTGACATAACCTCTGAACAACATATACAGCTGCTAAGTCCAACTTCTTGACGTGGGAATACCTAAGTTCAGGTCTGGCTAAAGCACAACTGAGATAGTAGATGACATGCTCTTGGAGCTTATCATCCTCTTAGACTAGGAATACCCCTATGGTTGACTCAAATGTGGCCAGATACAATAAAAAATCCCTAGAGTAATCTGGCAGATGCAATAATGGTCCCGACAACAAAGCTCTTTTTAATGCCTCGAATGCGAGTTGTGCAACTTCATCCCATACAAATGGGGTGTCCTGTTTTAACAGGTACATGAAACCTTTAGTAATCCTGGCATAATTTACAATAAAATGTCGAAGGAAATTGGACTTCCCCTGCAGGCTCTGAAGCTGCTTGATAAAATGAGGAGGAGGCAGATTTACAATGGCCTCAACTTTCAAAGGATCCACCTGAATGCCTTTGTTAGAAACAATGAATCCGAGTAGTCTCCCTGACTCGACACAGAAAATGCACTTGTGGGGATTAAAGTGAATTTTATAGTATATACAACGTTCAAAAATCAAACAGAAGTGATCTGGGTGATCGATCCTCTTACGAGAATGTGCGAGTAGATCATCAAGGTAGGGTTTGACAATGGCCTTAATATCGTGAAAGGAAAAATTCATTTCCCGCTGAAAGGTTTCCATAACATTTTTCAATCCATAGGGAATTTTATTATATGCAAAGGTACCCCAAGGACAAATGAAATCTGTTTTATGTTGGTCTTCCTGTTTAATTTGGAATTGATTATATCTGGAAAAACCATCCATAGACGAAATGACTTCACTTCCCGCGCAAGCATCAATAATTTGATCTATAAATGGTGTGGGATAGTTTTCCTTAGGATAGGATTTGTTTAAATCTCGAAATTCAGTACACACGCATATGGTCCCTTGATTTTTATCAACAGGAACATGGTTGGATACCCATTCTGTCAAAGCTATGGGATAAATAAAACTAGCTTTCAGCAGTTTCTCCACTTCAGCCTTCACTACCGCCGCTTTATGCGGGTTAACAGGTCTCAACTTTTGCCGAACAGGTTTAGCATCAGGATATGTTCAGATTTCATGCTCAACTATTGATGGATCAATTCCTGGCATCTCCTCATATGACCAGGAAAAAACATCGTGAAATTCCTTAAACAAGGATGTATAGATTGTATTCTCCTCTAGAGAGAAGTTTGCACCGATATGTACATTTTCCACAATGTTTGGATTTACAGAGATATTGATAGGGATAGTAGTGGAGATATTTTCCATATTCCCCTTAGCAAACATTCCTTCCCTTGGTAAGGTATTAATAGGCGTATTAACATCATCTTCCAGTCTCATATGGAACTCCCGGTTCTCTATTCTGCTTAATTCTACAAGAAAAAAGGATCGATGGTGAATATCTCCACAGATCTTATCTCGTCCACACATAGCTTCTAGAATGGCTTCATCCAAAGGTAAAACCATATCTAAGTAATCTCTAGAATGCAAAGAGTTCTCTGCCCAAGAAGGAAAATATGATTCTTCTAGTTCCTCGAAGACTATGAGAGGGACTGGAATGGGATCAACAGTGGTATGGATGATAGCTTGACAAGCCACTTCCACTGTTGATAAGGGTACTTCAGGTTCATTATGGGAAGGGAGAACCCAAGGATCAATCCTATCAACAACCGTAGCTATTGAATTCCCAACACTAGTAGAACCTATATAATTAATCGAAGCTGGAAGATCAAATGTGCCCATCAATGATTCATACATTCCAGCCCCTAATCTCTCTGAAGCAGGTCTAACCTGATCAACCAATGGTATGGTGGACTTGATAGTTTCCATGCGGCCTTTTCGAGTAAAACTGATTTGGTCAAAAGTAACCAACTTCCCTTCGTGTGGAAACACTGCCACTCGAAAGACGACCGATGCAATAGTAGACATGGCATAAGTCCAACTTCTCCCCAAGAGCAAGTTATAATCCAAAGGTGCATTAATCACCTCTATCTCAACAAACAATAATTTCCCTACCAACTTAATTTCAAAATCTGGTAGGACACCTTGCGGATGGACTAACCTCCCGTCGAAAGTAGTAAGTAGGGTGTTTGACAGAATTAGCTTTGGGGATCCAAGAGCTTTCCAACAGGACAAGGACTTAACACATGTAGAAGCACCCTCATCGACAACTGCCCTTCCAATGGTATTTCCACCATGGATGACATCTATCGATAAGGCTACATGATATGGTAGGTTAATTTTGACATCAGACAAATTAAATTTCACCATGAGACTCGATGAGTCCATACTGCCTTAGGCTATCAAGAGTGCATCACACTGGGCAGAACAAATCTGTAACACCTCTAAAGCTGACATTGTACAAGGAGTCTGGGATAAGTCTTCAATTACAAAGTAGTTTGTTGTAGCCCTAGCAGTAGGATTATGCAAGGTTTACTTAAAGACACCTTTCGGTATCTTGGGCATAATTTCGGCAGGTTTCTCAATTGTGAGAGGGTTAGAAGTTTCACCTATTTACTTCCCCTTCTCTAAGGTTTCTTTTTCATAGTTTTTGTTCCTGGTCTATAGTAAAGTCTCGGATCAAACCATGTTGATATAATTGGGGTTAGGAGCATTTGGGGTGCCCCCTGCTGCATTTGAAGCTGAAGCAGAATTCTGTCCTTGGGGAAAAGGATCCTTCAGGACAGCTGGTTGTTGGGATTTTAACAGCTTCTGAGCTTGTTCCATAAGGGGACATAGAGGAGTAAGGTGATATTCATGGCACAACTTATATGGGAATTTCACCTTCTTCTTTTATTTCTTTCCCCCATCAGCATTGTTTGTGGGTTTTTGCTTGTTTTGGTTTTCTTCGCCCTTTTTTCCTCTCTTCTTTTTCCCACGGGCTGTTGATTTCCCTTCTGAGAGGTTTGTTCAAAAAAAATTGCATTTTGGGATGAGAGGGAAGCCTTTGCTGCCTCCACCATAGAATGTTTGACGGACAGCTGATGGAGCTGTTTGGCCAAAGATTCTACAATGGGAGAATTTACGGAACCAACCACACCATCGGCATGGGGTCCAGGCTTAGGTTTCTCTATATTATGTGTTGGCCTCGATGCCTCAAGGATAATCTCATATAATATCCAAGACTGAGAATAGATCAAATATAGTTGCTGGGCCCTGAGGATAGCTTCTTCCTCATTCATCACTCCTGAATTAGATACATCCTTAGATATATAAGGCAATAGGGATTTAAGGAACCATTCGAATAAGAACTCAGGAGGTATAGTGGCTTTTATAAGGCTCTTCTATCTTCTCCACTATTGGATGTGATCCAAAATATGAGTGGCCTTGTTCTGTCGGAAGGTAGATAACAAGTTTGTCCCAAAATCATAACAGATAGGAAGCTGGAAGTGACTAAGGAATGCATTAGCCAAGTCCCAAAAACTGCTAAACGTAGTAGAAGACAATTCAATGTATGATTTTTCTACAGTACTTGTTAAATTTCTTTGGAATAGCCTCAACCAAACTGAATCCTCATTTAGTGAGTTGGAAGAGCACCATAAATGGAAAGTGGTGGCATGAGCTCCAGGATCATCACCAACTTTGCCTTCAAATTTTTGGATATCCGAGGGCAACTTGGTAGGGCAGGTGGCCAAGAGGGATCATGTCTCACCTAGTCATTCATCATTTTTGACAAATCTGGCAAGTTTAACATTTCCAAGAATGAAATCTTGGGTCTAACTGGAGCACTAAAATTACCAGTTTGGGGATTAGAGGGACTTGCCCCCATATTCCCATATGTGAAGGTGGGGTTGTCCCCTTCTTCCGGTTGTGAAGTGGATGGGTTGCTTTGGAAAGGATTCCATCCATAAGCCAATGGATTGTTAATGTGAGGTGCAGTATAAGAGGTTCCGGATACCCCATTTGAAGCTGGGGTTTGCAAGACAGTAGCAGGTATCCCTTCACTAAAAAGTGAAAAGGGAGAGCTCGTGAATGTAAATGAAACTGGAGTTTGAAAACCTTGACCATAAGGATTAGTGTTTCCAAACTGCACCCCTACATATGAGGGTGCTGGGCCTACATATGGAGTGGATGGGGGAATGTGCCCCCCATTCCAAGGAAATCCTTGGACAAAAGCTAAGGATCGTATAGGACCACTATGGGAAATGTGTGTGAAGGAAGTAGGAACTGTAGGTACACTAGGAATCCCAGTGACCATACCACCAGAAACACATGCTAGAGTTGTGGGAGTCAGTGGTTGAACCACTCAGCTAGCCAGAGTTAACGGTGTAGTAGGTATACTTGTTATAGGGGCACCTACTAGGGGAGGTAGTACCCCTTCAACTAGAACAGCTGAGGTGGAGATAAAAGAACTTTCTCTTACAGTAGACATTATTTTTCCCACAGGGACACCAATCACGGGTGGATCGAAAGGACAAACCTAAACGATCACAGGATCGTTTAAGTCATTTAGAGGTGAATTAAAATTATTTGCAAACTTGTCAGCCTACAAGTCTTCTATCTCAACTGTGTTTAAATTAAAACAATTTGCCCTAAGTTTTGGTTCACACGGAACTTCACTAACTCCTATCATTTCAAAAGAACCGTCTATGTCCAATCTCTGCTTTTGAGGGGGAGGTGGAGGTTCCAATGTGATAAGCAGAGGAAGGTTTTTCAACCTTTGTGATATTTTGATAGATTGGTCCTCCACGATTGTAAATTTGACTCTTCACACCCTAAGGTCGGCTAAAACATAGACAAACCACAGAGCAATCACTACAAAAAATTTCCTAAAGTCTCAGCAATCACGAGGGTGTAAGGTATGCTTTCCCGAAGATAGTTGATAAAAAGTTTCTTGGCATCCTTGAAGAGGTTCTTAGGTAGAAGCAGAGGAATCACCCACAGCCATCCTACCATCTTTCAACAAGGGTTACCTTCCAAGCCAGTCCAAGGTGAACCAAAAATAGCCTTTTGTTTTACCTGTGTATAAACCCTAAATGTCCAAGAGACTAGAGGCTACCTTAACTATATCAACTGTCTGGGGGGATAGTCGTAAGCCTGATTCATACGTATGGGTAGGGTAGTAAATCCCGAAACTCTGTCTAGGATAGAATCCCCCGATGCATAAAAACCTTGGTCTATGTTTTGATAAGGAATTGGAGGGTTATCTCCTCAGTCCAATGCCTCCACACGGCCTCGTGCTTAACTCCTGTTTGAGAGGAGCTTCCTAGATACTATCAATAAAGAGAAGGATTTACCTATCGATTGGCCCACTATGTCTGAATTTAAGTACTTATGGGGAGTTTACACTCCTCTCCCACAAGTCTAGCCTAAGCTAGTAGATGTATGACCCTATAAAACAAAATTACTAATAAATTTTAAATTATGGTGTTCATTTTAAGGGCTATTTTTACTCAGAAGGCAAGTGGAGTGAAAAACTATGATATTATTGACTCGATAAGAAAAGTAAAAAACAGGTGTATAAATCAATTCCAAAGCAAATTATCACTACTTAAAACAAGCTTTTTTTTTGTCAATATGAACTAATGAAAATGCAACTAAGAAAGAGAAAACTAAGACTTATTTTTGTAATTTTTGAGATTTTATTTAAAAACTGAAAGTAAAACTACCATATGCACTTCAAATGCAAATGTTTCCAATGCTTTTCTTTTCACTTTTCAAATTCCTCAAAGATTACTATGCACCTAAATGCAACAATTCTTCAGTATTCTTGAATAATCTAACTATATAAAGTAAGAAAAATGAAAGATCAACCACCTAAGGAAGACTTGGAAAACACCTAGCTTGGGATGACACAATGAATGGAAAACACTGAAATCAATCAAAGGCAAGTGACAAACCAACACTACTTGGAAATAGCATGGGATATATGGTTTCTAGAACCCTGATCACTGATTCAGACACACGACACTTGGACCTAAACCCAATAGGAAAATCCACTTCAAATTGCTAAAAGAAAGACAATCCAACCAATAAAAACTCAAGTGCTTACCAAAAGGCATGAAGTATGGTTAACAGGGCTATCAAACCTATAGTGAAATGCCAGTACTAAAGACCACAAAGCAAGACAAAATCGAAAGAAATACAGGGAAAAGAAACCCTATTAAAAATTTTTGTTTCTCAGACTTGTATGCGACAGTCTATAAGAGCAACCTGCGTACTATACGTGACTGTCCAATACAACAACCCACGTACACAAACCTCTGTATGTGAATGTGTAGCACATCAACCCACGTACAAGCGTAAAATTTTTCAACAAAAAGAAAAATTATGAAGGTATTCAAACACCACTATAATTCCAAACCAAGATAAAACACCACACACTGAATCAAAGAAAAGACTAGGCAAGGATCTACAGAGCTAACCCACAACAGGCTAGGCTCCCCAGTGGAGTCGCTAGTTCTGTTGTTTAGGATTAAACACCCTTGTAACCAAGGGTCTGGGGTTACCAACTTACTACTAACCTTGTAGACAATCATCTTTGACAGAGTACAGAAAGGAAATAGGAATAAGTACTTGACTCACCCGATTACCGACGGTTGATCCAAGCTTGCTCTTCTTCCGCCCTACTTCTCTCCAAAGCCTCCAGGGATGCACCTCCTTCACCTGCAAAGAGAAAATTCTCCAAGTACAATTTTATACATGTATATATGATAGGTTAGACAAACAATATATCTAGTGCATAATCGAATATATTCATCAACCATAATACATGAAAGAGACTCAACACAATGTTGGAAGAAGAATTCTCTTTGTTAACAATTAGTGAATGAGATAAGAGTACAACCCAGCTTCTAAGACAAGGACTCCTCTACAACCAAAGGAATTTGAATTTTGCTGCTCCAAAACTTCTGAAGATATACCACCAACATAACTTTGCTCTCGAAACTTGATTCATTAATTCCTTCCCCAAGGCCTCTATTTATACTTTGGGAAATAGAGTGGTTTTGAAGTTAAGGAGGTTGAAACAATTGGGATAGTTAATGATTAGGGCCCAACTAATATTCATTAATCGTGATTTATAATTTTTAATGTCGAATCAAGATGTATGTGAATATTAATATAGGCAACCCACATATGACATGCGAGTTTCTTAAAGGAAACCCGCATATACTGATGTATGCAGGTTGCAATGGAGATAGTCGCATACAGTACACAAGTTGTTAATGGGAATAGTCGTGTACGTATGCGAGTTGCAATGAAGATAGTCATGTATGCCATTCAACACTTAGAAAAATAATATGGCAAGCTGGTTCAAGGGTAAATGCATCTCATGTCATGCCCATCTATAGTGTTTTGGCAAAATTCAATCCTAAGATATCCTTTTGTGTACCAACATAAGGAATGTTGGCACTCGGACGGAGAAGTGCCATTTGGGTTGATAATAGGTACCTTGACGCTTTTGTCATGATTAATTTCCATTCACATTTGTTAACTTGTTCTGGGATGGAATGACATTACAATACCTTCACTTCAGTGTTTTCAAAAAAACCTGCCTACATACCTTAATAACTACACCTAGTCTGCCTATACCACTTATTTCATGAATGCTTTCTAGGTTCTAAAAAAAAATACCTACCTACCCTAACCGACCTACCTATGCTTTAGAATTATAACCAATATTAACATGCAAAAGATAAAATTTCATAGTAAACCAAGAAACTTACCTGCGATTTTGTAAGGGAAGAAGGTCATTTTGAATCTAGAGCTACATAATTCGTGGCTCGCCTCTTCAAGAGCCTCCATGTTCTCTCCAATGCTATTTCATCCATGGAAGCACTAGAAATTAAATACCAAAAATTCTAAACCCTCAAAAATTGTGAATAGGTATCACAATTTCCTCAACGGGTATCAATGGTGGCCTAATAAATGCCCACAAATTAGCTCCAGTCCCAGTTCACAACTACGTACACCTTAGAACCCACCAAATCCTCCTCGCCTCCATCCAACGCAAAATATTTGGTGCCAATAATATGCTTGGAATGGTTATTTGACACCAACTATCTGCTTGGACTGGTTATTTGGATCCAAGGGTCGCTTTAGTAGTCATCTGTGGAATTGGAGGATGAAATCTCCATGAGTTCAGGTAAATCGACCATGAATGATGTCAAATAGAGGTGGGTCTAGAGTTTCATTTGCATATAATTTTTTGTTTTAGAATTTATATTTTCATACATGTGTTTTATTTTTATTATTATTATATTGTGTTTGATCTTGTTGGCAGCCTGCTAGAGTAGACTAGTTGTTTACTAAGCCTGTTATGTTGAACTCTGACCACCTTTGAGGTTGCTAGTATTGATCTATGACTGTGTAGTATTTATTGGACTAAGATGTGACCTTATGGGTTTCCTTGAATTGAGCCATGACCTATTATAGGAAAAAATACAATCTCTGTTGGTTGTTTGGATACAACCATGACCTTTATGGGATGTTTGGATAGATCTGTGACCCATGTTAGTTGTTTGTACTAAGACATGATTTTTTTTGGGCTGCTAAGATGGGTTGTGACCTTTGTTGAGTCTGCTAGATTGAACCATGACTGTTCTGAGGTATTTTCTGTGAGTCTGTTGTTGTTGGTGCCTACCATGACCTTTACTAGGGCTGTTTTGGTTCGTGTTCAGCCTGTTGCAGTATGCCGATCCTGTTTAGACTTTATAGAGGTTTATTGTGCTCCTTTTTCAGCCTCCTTGAGGTTGCTACTATGTATGGAAGTGTGTTGCAGTATGATGGACGTACTAGAGTGTGGGTTAAGGCTTCCTCTGCACATTTGAAAGGAGATTATATTTGCTTGATGTATGACTGTCCTAAAATATTGCCATTTATTGCAGCAATGGGATTGAAAGTTCCTCCTCATTTCTAGACTGTTTTGATTAATACCCCGAGTTTTGTATCTGTATCACTCTACCCTACTACTACCTATATATATCTCTCTCAGGTATGTCCATTTTTCCGTTAGTGACTTGTCTCCTAAGAGTAAAATTATGATCATAATATATATCTGAGTATATAAAGAAAGGTCTAAACCACATTGTTTTATTCTTTTTTTCCATTTATAATTTTATTGCATGTGCTTGACTAACTCTTTTGTACATATATGGGACTCTGTATCCAATATACATGTATTGTTTCTAATATTTCAACTCATTTCATTTCCATTTATCTAGTGGATAAGAGTACTTAGAATTAATTCCCAGTCTTCTTGATGTGAAATGTGAAATATACTAGTTCAAGTTTTGGTCCTTTGAATTTAATATGGACATCCAAATATTATTGAAACTCTTTGAAGGTTGTGTAAGATGTTCATGGAACCCGAGAGAAACATGCACATGTGTTCATTTTACAAGGGAGGGTGGCTCGGACCACATTAGAGGAAGATTAGTTTGGGACACCATTTTCTCCTTATTTGATTCTATATAAACTAAAATGATCCTTTCCATGGAATCATCCAACATTTGTCCTCAACAAAAGCCTTTATGCGGAGATCGGATTCTTTAAAAAGAGTAAGTGCCTTCTGTATTTTTGTAGTATGTCAACATTGTTAAGTCTTGGTACTTCAATGTCTGATGACTCTGGTCTAATGATAATTTTTTTAATGTTCAACCACGGTAAACCGATAACCAATAGTATAAACTATTCCATTACCTATACAAGCATGTTTCACATATCAGATAAGTAATATTAATAATCCTTTTAAGTTTGATGTCTCACCTTATGATATGTGATTACTAGTACATGTTTTACATAGGTGTTGATTCACCTTTTCATGTTTACATATAACACCTACAAGTTTTAATCCCATTGATTAAGGTCTCTGTTATAGTCCTTGTGTAAATAGAGTATTATCAATGTTTACATGACATACACGGCTCACTTAGATTGTCATGCCAAATCTTAAACTAGAATCCTTAATTATACGAATATTGTATTACTCATTATACTGAAACATAACAGTATTGTTCTCTGATCATGTGGTTACTCACATATTTCTATTGTATAACCTTGGGAATTTACACTTCTAGTTTCTAGTTATAATTTGAAGACAATAAAATCATAAGGGATGTACATATCCTCCTATCAAACTTTAGTGTAATTTAAGTAAATAAAGGATATGGCAGAGCTCAAGCTTGTTTCCATTATGCTAAGGGACAAACAATATGGAAACATGATCTCATAAGTATGATAAGAATGCTGAGACGACCACATTGTCATGAGATATGGTTTAACTCCTATACTTTCAAGGTTAAATAGTCCAAAGTCCTTCATATATACTCAACATAAATTTGAGGATGGATTCTTGGTTATTCTAGATATGTTAGAAATAAATTTAACCTATAGAGATGGTGTATAGAAACAACAAGCAAAGAGGGGTAAATTTCGACCTATTTTATTCTTGGGTCAACAATAGAGTAAATATGGTCAACAGTAATATTTGGAGGATGTTTTCAGAAAGAAGAATGCTACAACCTAAATGAGAATTTGCATTGTTACAACAACATTGTTTCTCATGCCTGATTTTGTATCTTTTGGTTTCAAAATATGGAAAATGCATACATTGGAGGTAAATCATCCCATCCATATCTTGGGTACTCGTGGTGGAAACCCTAAGGATGACATGCAGTTCAACTTGCATTTATAATAATGATGAAATCAAAGTGGTTTTTTCCAGTCACCTATGTGCAGAATTTGCACCTTACAATATAAGATATCTTCACTCAAATCAATTTGAAGCGTTCAAAATGAGTGCTAATGACTCCATATATATATTTTTGGAAGAATAGTGATGATAGTGCACCATTCCATATCTGAATGCACATTTTCTAGCTTTATTCTCAACACTATTCTTGTAGCAGACTTGAGACATAATTCAAAATTTGTTGTGAAAAGTAGTACATTCCAGCTTAGGTGTTGTGCCCAACTTATCAATCCTCATAATTAATATACAACAAGTCTCACAACCATTGTAGTCTGGAAATAATGGGGAAGAACCTTGTTTTCCAAAATTTCCTCTAGCAAATTTCCCAACAAATAGGCCACCATCTACCTCCAGCTTTCTATGCAGAGTAGCATTCACCATTATAGGGAATGTTAGTCCTTCTTTAAGGAAGGATTCAACACTTTGGATTCATAATGGGTTTTCCTCTATTTGAGGTTTTTTCAAACTTTTCTGGTGGATAGATTCATTATGGAGGATATGTTTTGACCCCATGTATGGCATCATCCTTCTTTTGATTCTAATCTATGGACACCATTCATCCATGAATGGTTCACATATTCCACACAGAGAGACTTGTTACATATAGAATAAGGTTCATAACTGAGATGTGAGGTTTTTTTATGCCTTTTTTGTAGTATGGATTTCTCCCCTACTATGTGCAAACGCAGCTACCCTAGATCATCCAGATCATAGGGTAGATTTCAACAATGGAAACGGGAAACAAGACAACAATAATAATATTTTAAAGATTTTTTCAGATATATTCTACTAACCAACAAACATAAAAGCATTCATACCTTTTTATGTAATGTGGGACATCGTACCATCTGAGGAAATGGTTCCGCATCTCCACGGTTTGGTTCTTCACTCTCTTCCACGAATGGTTGTCAAATGGGGAAATGGATCCAAATGGGTACAGAGTGAAATCAACGTACATCATGGGAACGATATGGCTAGAATGGAGGAACGATGGTAAGTGAATGAAAATTAATGATGTACGATGCAACCAAAAGTGTGTTTCTAGAATGGCCAAAAGGTGACAAAAAGTGTTTTGGGGAATACCTTCACAATGTATTTATAGGATGATCCAAGGCTTTTTGACCCATGGTATTTTATTGTCCATAGTATTTATCTATGGTTTTTGACCCATTCTCATTTTTAAGGATTTTTGACCCTTTTTGGAGAGAGTGGGGATAAATCATAATAAATGCTCAACTTCCCTTCATTTATGGGGAAGGAATAATAATGTTTTGGACCATATTTAGTGGAAATTTAGTTGTGAAGGTCAAAATGGAGGAAATAATGGTGGGAATATGATGTATGGTTATGGTTTAGACCAGGGAGAGCTAGGTGAACTTTTTTGGTGTTAACATATTTCCCCCTTATGTGTGAGGGTAGGAGCTCATTGTATGGCTGATAGACATCATAGGATTAAGTGAAAATGGTGAAAATGGTGGAAAGATAGGAGAGGACTGAAGAGGAGTGGAGTTTCCTCATTCGAACTACAATGGATTTTGGTTTGTATTTCTTCTAAAAAATGGATGAGGTACATATAATCTCAGACATGAATATGGATGAGGTAGGCATACCCATGCTCGTAACAATGTCTCAAAAACAAAAAAATGGGGATCAAGGCTCAACAAATTGGAGTCGTTCAATACATATACAACTTGTGATACATAATGGTGGCCTCAATGGGAGGTTGGATACAAATGCTGGTCTGAGGAACTGATACATAGAAACAATGGCATGCTCATAGAAATAAATATCATAACAATCGGTTCTCTGTTGGATTTGGAGGTGTACATAACTATACGGGCTCAATGACCAAGATCCATAATCTCTGTGGTACAATATACACCATCAAGTACTGGAGATACATGGAAGCATGACACTGAGGGGCTTCTCAACACTGTTGCCAATGTAGGCCAAAAATCACAAGGGACATGAGACTATATGGGTCCCAAAAATAGACTCACCAATGTGCTAGAGTCATGTGACAACTAGGGTCTTAGACCAAATAATGAAAAGACCAATACCCTGTATGAATCTCAATGGTGCGATAGTGTAGATGAAGTCGAGCATATGAGACACAACCAACCCAAAAGGCACTAATTATTAGGATTATTATTAATCCCCCCTTTGTCTCATTTTCCATTTATAGTCTATTATATCATCATGCATAACTTAGGAGTCGTTTACTTAAGTTTGGTGTCATTGGTTCCACCAATACCAACCACTAGAGTGTGGGGAACACATATAGAGGTTATAAGCCACTTATTGCATGTGCATGCATGAGTTGATGTGCCTCTGATACCAATCCCTACATTTTAGGAGCCACTCTAAGTGCCACCAGTATCCTCCATCAGTTGGTTGTGGTAGGTAGGTAGTTATGGTAATCATTAGAGGAAATTTGGGGTCTAAAATGGACCTTATAAGAAAAAGTGCCAACAATAAGTTCTTGTGAGTTGGAATTCAAGAACCAATAGAATTCCAATAAAATGAGTCGATCACAATGGTTGAATTGACATATTTGTCATAAAAAAAAATACTTTTTTGTTCGTATTTTCGACATATCTTCCTATTTTTTACTCAAATTTCAATCGAGAGAGCTCGCTGGATCCAGAATTTGATTTTTCATCCAACGAGTACCCACACTACATACTTTTAATGGACCTTGCTAACCTAAAAACAAGAAATACCTGAAAAAATGTGATGATGACATCATCATCACATTTTTTCAGGTATTTCTTGTTTTTGGGGTAGCAGGGTCTGTCAAAAGTATGCAGTGTGGGTACTCGCTAGATGTGGAATCAAATTCCACATCCAATGAGCTCTCTTGATCGAAGTTTGAGTAAAAACATAGGGAGATATGTCGGAAATACGAACACAAAAAATAGTTTTTTTTCCTTTTTTCCTCTAAAATTAATCAATATTATTTTATTATTTTAACTATTCTTTTATTATTTTCCTTAGGAGGCTCATTTTATACTTCAAAATTCCTCTAATGTCAATCTCCAGTTACATTTAGGTAGATGTCTTTCAGTTCAATTAGCACCAGTTTTGCATGGTTGCATGGAAGTAGGCACCTTTTCTCACCTACCTCATCAATTTAACTGGTTTAACTGGTTTTAACTAATTATTAATTGAATTAGACATGTATAGCTAGACTAGCGAGCTCTGATATTGATTTAAGACACTTCAAGTTAGCGAGTCAGTTAGGTTTAGTTGGTAGATTCGAATCCTATCCACATGATTGGAATTCTATTTATTGTAACACCGTTGTATTACTGAATATAGAAAATGGAAGGTTTCCAATATTATTCTCCTCTATATTTTCTTATGCAATTTATATGAAGACTGTTTTTGTCCCAAGGTCGGCCTGCCAGAATCTAATATGGTATCAGATCCTGGTCAAGCTAAACAAAAAATGGATTTTCTAGTTTTGTGCAGGTAGTCAGTTCTCTCACCAGTAGCACAACAACATAACATGGATCTATATAATATAGTAACCTTGAATTCATTCAATTATTATGAATGGATAGCCAATATTGAGATACTATTGCACAACATAGGTCTCTACAGAGTTACTATGGCCTTATAAATTTAGCCTAATTCTATTGCCGAGAAAGGAAGGTGGCATAACAGGAAGGATGAAGATTATGGATTTCTTTGTCTCTCTCTCTCTCTCTCCAGAACTTATTTTTCATCTTGATGGCTTGACATCCCCTAATGAAGTGTGGATCAAACTTGAATCCCTCTTTGAAAAGCAAGATGATATGAGAGGACATCAATTGGTGATCCAGGAGGATATTGGTGGCCACCCACCTATTCCTCTTGGACCCCCACCATTATTTTTTTTTCGGTTTTCTAGTTTCCTTAATTGTAGCACAATTTACTATTTTTTGTAGTTTTCGGGTCCTAAAATTTCGTAACCATTTTGAGGCCCTAAACCATGTTTTTTCGGCATCGAATAGTCGGCAAAATGAGTCCGTTTTGGACTCCATATATAATATTTATGGATGTAGTCCTTGAAGAGATATTTCTAACAATGTATCATGTGCGTCAAACGGAGGTAGTATTGCAAAGTTACGACCTCAGGAAATTGATGTACCAAGTTACCCAATGGGGCCCACATTTCGACGTCTCACCTCCTAGGGTTAGGTTTTTGGATGTGTAGGGTTTCCATTGTTTCTCAATAATATATAGGCCTTCGAGCCTCATTGTAACATAGAGTTCAGAGGCATGTATCCACCACATCTCTTCTCAGAGATAAGCTACCAACACTCCAGCTAGTTTATTTTCATTCCGTATGTAAACAAGTTTTAGTTCTTTGATTAATGAAATGAAGTGTTATTTATGCTGCATATTTGTTTCTATTGTTATTTGTGTATTTTGTTGTGTTTCTTAATAAATCTGAATCAGTGGTATCAGATCAATCTTCTCTTTCTCGATCCTTATTTGCATGTCCCCAATGAGGGCGAGCTATAACGAGTTAGGGCTTGATCTGGTTGAACCTTTGCAAGATCAACATCACAAATCCCAATAGCCTCCCATGGGAGACGAAAAGAAAGACAAGGGAGTAGAATATCATATCAAAATGTTGCTCA
Source organism: Pseudotsuga menziesii (assembly GCA_001517045.1). Taxonomy (NCBI): domain Eukaryota; kingdom Viridiplantae; phylum Streptophyta; class Pinopsida; order Pinales; family Pinaceae; genus Pseudotsuga; species Pseudotsuga menziesii. Next base: position 391,420 of record LPNX010585979.1, read on the forward strand.
AGGAGGCCCTTGAAAAACAAAGGAATGCGATGATGGATAACTTCGCCCAGATCCTTCAATGACTTCCCACTGGTGGCACATCTGCATCTAGCAGCCACTCTAGAGGCGCAGCCCCTTTTAAGGTACAAGTAAACTTTAAAATTCCCATATTTGATGTCCGAGTAGATGCAAATGCCATAGATATATGGTTGAATCTATTAGAAGGATATTTCTCAGTTTAGGACTTTTTTGACCGGGAAAACATTACTTTTTAACTACTCAAAGCCACCCCCCATGTGAAGGACTGGTGGGAAACTTACTGTGAGAGAAAGGATGAGGAGGAACCCTCTCTGTTCTTGACTGGGAATTCATTATGAGATGCCATAAAGGGACAATATTATCTTGTGGGGAGCTATGAGGACAAGTACACACAATGGACTACGCTGCGGTAGCAAAGAGATCAAGATGTGCATGAGATGACGAATATGTTCCATACCCTGCGCACCAAGTTGGGTATCAAATATTCAGAGAAAAATTTGGTGCTAAAGTACCATAGTTTTCTGCACAGATACATTCAGGAGGAAATGGAGTTCCTCGACATCTCCTCTCTTAGTACGACATACCGATATGGTGCCAAAATTGAGCAAAAATTCAAACAGAAAAAGCGAGACTTTGGATCTGCGAATCAGAAGCAAGCAAAAGGTGCCCCCAAACCATAGAACCAAGGACACAACCAAGGCATGGCGATTGAAGACAAATTTCCAAAGCCACAAGCAAATAAAAACACTATGAAGCTGAAGAAGGAAGCAGGAAAGTGGTGCGAGTTCCATAAGAGCCCCAATCACAACACTAGTGAGTGTCGGGCCAAACAGTCACTAGTGGCCGAGAAGAAGGCTTCTGAATTAGATGCATACTTTGACACTGAATCAAAACCTAAGAAGGGGAATGACAGAGGGAAGAATATTATCGATGCAGAGCCCAATGCCACCGTTGCCACCACGGATATCCAAAAGGAAGAACCAGAAGATTCAGAGGAGGAGGAGTGTCTTTTCCACTCCCAGATGTGGGTAAAGGGTTCCCCGCTAGAGTTCATTATTGACTGTGGGAGATAAAAAAAAACCTTATTTTAGTAGAGGTCTTGAAGCGGTTCGGCTTGTTGAATTTTTATATGCTAAGCTAGATCATCAGTATTTCATTTCAATTTCATAACAAAATCATATAAACAGGATCACTGAAAGAAACAGTATCACAAGAACAACACATATTTATCCTGGGAAAACCATAAAGGGAAAAGCCCAGCAAAATATTCCTCAATATAGATGCCCCAAAAGATAAAAGGTAAAACCAAAATACTAATCAAAGACTGATCCTCCTCCTTCTCCAGCTACTTCTCTCTTCTTCACTAGTGTGCTACACAAGTGAGTGTGTGTGTTCCAAATGAGGAGCACCACACCTCTATTTATATTCATCTATTCACTTTAATTATCAATTCTGACATGTAGGCTCGAGTTAATCATGTAGGCTCAAGTTACACATGTTGTCTCAACTAACCACACTGGGGTGCTAATGACCCACCTTTACAATTAGAGGGGACTACCTCATGACTCTTATTAGTTCTTCTAATTAGAAGCATCAGAGCATAAAGTAATACAATTGTTTCTTTCGGTAGGACCATAGGGGACCACAAAAGATACATATAGAATATTCTTCGAAGTTACAATATTTCAACACTCCCCCTTAACGAGAAGCGTATTCTACAACAACATCAACAACAACAAAAATAAGAGAGAAATAAATGACACCATCGACATCATCAGGGTAAAACATCTATAAATCATTGGAATCTTTTCAACATCATATAGTCTTCATCTCCCATCTTCAGTCTTCAGCAACATCAACACTTTGATTGCTTTGATCAGCAATAACTTTGACTGCTTCGATCAGCAACAACTTTGACTGCTTCGATCATTAACAACTTTGACCTTTCGATCAGTAGCAACATTTACAGCACTTTGATCATTCGATCAGCAACAACATCTTATGTACTCTGACCTTTCGATCAACAATGACATCTTCAACACTTTGACCTTTCGATCAGCAACATCATCATCATCATATTCTGATCCTTTAATCAGCAACATCAACAACATCATCATCATATTCTGATATTTCGTTCAGCAACACCACACTCTGATATTTTGATCGGTACGTCATCATCACATTCTAATCTTTTGATTAGTACGTCATCATCATCACACTTTGATCTTTTGATCAGTACGTCATCATCATCACACTCTGATATTTTGATCAGTACGTCATCATCATCATATTCTGATCTTTCGATCAGTACAAAATCATCATCATTAATAACAACCTGCAATCCATAATTCAAAGACAAAAAAATATATTTGGATCACTTTTGGACTTAAAGTCCAGGGATGATGCAATCCCACCACATTCTCGACAACCAAAGTCATCGAATTGATTACGGGAGAATCAATCCCTATCACTTTAGGAATAATTCCAAGGATGATGCAACCATACCACATTCTCGAGGACCGAAGTCACCGAATTGATTATGGGAGAATCAGTCCCTATCACTTTAGGACTATGTCCAAGGATGATGCAATCCTACCACAATCTCGAGGATCGAAGTCACCGTATTGATTATGGGAGAATCAGTCCCTATCACTTTAGGACTAAGTCCAAGGATGATGCAATCCTACCACATTCTCGAGGACCAAAGTCACCGGATTGATTACGAGAGAATCAGTCCCTATCACTTTAGGACTAATTCCAAGGATGATGCAATCCTACCACATTCTTAAGGACCAAAGTCACCGAATTAATTACAGGAGAATCAGTCCCTATCATTTTAGGACTAAGTCCAAGGATGATGCAATCCTACCACATTCTCGAGGACTGAGGTCACCAGATCTTATATGGACAGATGTCCTAGGATGATACAATCCCTCTTCATTCTCGAGGACTGAGGTCAGTGGATCACTTTAGGGAAAGTTTCTAGGGATGATACAATCCCACTGCTACATCACTACTCCCCCTTTCGAGGAAGGTATTTTCAAACCACACCAAGCTTGTCTTGAAAGTGTTCGAACTTTACTCAGGACAGAGGATTTTTCAACACATCAGAAACTTGTTCATCAGTACTCACATACTGGAGATTTATGGATCCTTTCTGCATCATATCTCGAATGTAGAAATACCTGATTTCTTTGTGCTTTCATCTGTTGTGGAACACAGGCTTCTCTGTCATCTTTATACAACTTTTGTTATCACATAGAATCATGGTAGTGTCCAACTCTAGGTTAAATAATCTAGACATCATATTTCAAATCCATATGGATTCACAACTAGTAGAGAAAGCTTCTATATATTCTACTTTGGCTGTGCTTAGAGAAACAATGGATTGCTTTCTGCTAAACCATGAAATCATAGCAGATCCTAGACTATAACATCCACCTGATGTGATTTTTCTGTCTGAGATACTTCTGGCCCAGTCTATATTTGTATAGCCATACAATCTATACTCACGTCTATTATCATAATATAGACCAAAGTCTATAGTCCCTTTCAAATATCTCATCGCATGTTTTGCAGCTACCAAGTGAACCCATCTAGGTTGAACTAGATATTGACTTAAGGTGTTCACAGCAAAACAAATGTTTGGTCTAGTAATTGTTAAGTACATCAATGACCCAATGATCTATCTGTAATGAATCACATCCACTAACTCTGACAAGTCATCAGTTAACAACTTTAGGTTGGAATCCATGGGTGTGGCCAAGGCTTTGCATTCCAACATATTGAATCTTTTCAATATATCTACTGCATACTTTCCTTGGTTGAGAAATATTTCTTCTGAACTTTGCCATACTTCCAGACCTAGGAAATAATGCATTAACCCAAGGTCTTTCATCTCAAATTCTTTTTGTAGTTTCTTCTTGCTTTCCATAATCTGTTTCTCATTCCCTATCAAGAATAATTCATCCACATATAGTAGTAGGATGACAGGTTCATCTTCTACAACCTTGAGGTAAAGGTTAGGATCAACTTTACTCTTGGTAAATCCCATTCTTGACAGGAAACTATCTATCATCTCATACCAAGCTCGAGGAGCTTGTTTAATACCATACAAGGCCTTCTTCAACTTGCATAGGTGAGTATGTCTATCTTCAACTTAAAATCCTTGAGGCTGTTCTATGTATGCTTCTTCTTCGATCACACCATTCAGAAAAGTTGTTTTCACATCCATCTGGTGTAAATCCCACTTCATCATGGATGCAAGTGCCATGATAGTTCTAATCGAAGTATACCGTGCTATTGGGCAAAATGTCTCTTCATAATCAATTCCCTCTTTCTAAGAGAAACCTCTGGCCACAAATCTTGCTTTATACTTCTCGATACTTTCATCAGCTGCATGCTTTATTTTGTATATCCATTTGGAGAATACTATACTCTTTCCTTCTAGTTTGGGAACTATATCCCACACATCATTCTTCATTATTGATTGGTATTCTTCAGTCATTGCTTCTACCCATTCTTTCTTCTGTATGGCTTCTTCATAGTTTGTAGGTTCTTGATCTACAAGATCACACATCAAGGCTACATAGTTGGAAAAAGTTTTAGGTTTCTTTATTTCCCTTATGGAGCCTTCAGCAGCTCCATATCTGTCTACCTCTCATATAATTTCTCTTGTCCAATTAGGCTTTCTCTTTCTTGATATCTCCATCATGGGGGGTTCTTGTGGTTTTGCTATGTCATGTTCTTTAGGAGCTTCATCTTCAGGGAGACATGTAGTTTCTTTATTTCTAGGAGGTGTCTCTTCTTCATACACTTCTTCATGTTGGCACTTCCTGGATCTCTTGAGGGCTTCCTCTTCATAAAATGTCACATCTCGACTGATTTCCATGTGATGGAATCCAGGAATGTAGATTCTGAATGCTTTGGATACTTCACAATATCCAACATAAATCCCCTTCTTTATGGAAGGGTCTAACTTGGTTCTTTTCTCTTTTGGTATATGAATCTATACTGGACAACCAAATATATTGAGGTGACTTACCTCAGGCTTCTTTCCTGTGAATATCTCTTCTGGAGTCTTGAACCCAAGAGCATTGTGAGATATTCTATTATGTACATACACAACAGTTCTTGCCACTTCTTCCCATAGATGCATTGGAAGATCTTGATCATATATCATTGTCTGTGACTGCCTCCATGATGGTTCTGTTCTTTCTTCTCGCAACCCCATTCTATTGAGGATTGTAGGGAGTAGTTAGTTCCCTCTTGATTCCAGCATCTTTGCAAAAAGCTTCAAACTCTTTTGAGGTATACTCTTCGCCATTGTCTTATCGGAGTGTCTTTATTTTCTTGTCTGAAATATTCTCTATCAAGGCTTTGAACTCCTTGAATTTTTCAAACACTTCACTCTTTGCTTTCAGGAAGTATATCCAAGTCTTTCTTGAAAAGTCATCAATAAATGTGATATAATAGTCAAAGCCACTTAAGGATGTAGAAGACATTGGACCACATACATCTGAATGAATCAATTCCAACGTACCTTTTGTCTTTGTTTCACTTGTCGGAAATGGATTCTTGATGTTCTTTCCCTTTGCAAATGCCTTCATGCTTGATCTTCATGTCTAGTAATCCCGTCACTACTTTTTTCACATGAGGTAGAGCCTTGTAGTTAATGTGGGCACGCCTTCTATGCCATAGTTCACTAGGGTCAGTGGACTCATGCACGAGGGTTGTTTCTGAGTGCCCCTTGAGTTTATACAAGCCTCCTTCTTCTTCACCAATAGTGACTGCATATTCAACATTATTTCCTTTGGGCCACATGAGTACTTGACCATCTATGAAAGCAACTATGAATCATTTCTTATCTAAAGCTGAGATAGAAAGTAAATTCTTCTTTAGAACAGGTACATATAATACATCTTTCATCTTTAAGGGATTACATGAATCAAGTTTGTAGCTTGCTTCACCAACTCCTTTGATCGAATATTGATAGTCATCTCCTAAGGATACTTTCTAAGGAGAGCTCTTTTCTCCAAGTTTGGACAGAATTTTATTTTGTCTCGCCATGTGCTTTGAAGCACCACTATCAATAAGCCAAGTGTCTTCTCTAGGAGTTATAGATCCAGAAAGAGCAGAGAATAGTACATACTCTTCCGCATCTTCTTCTCTTACTTGATTTCTTGAAGGTCCTTCATCTTATTCTTCTTCATCCTCATCTTCAGCTAGATTAGCATGGTGTCTTTTTTTGTTTTTGATCCTCTTCTTATATTCTTACTTCTTCATAGGACAATTTTTGGCAATGTGTCCTATCTTGTCACAATGGAAACATTGAAAACAAGAGTAGTCCTTATTTGATAGGATTTCTTTTGATCTTTGGAATCTTCTATGAGGTTGATGCTCCTTGTGGTTTCCCTTCTTGAAGATGGGTTGATTCCTTCTTCTTTTCTTGGTATAAGTGGCTAGATCTTGATCATCCTCTTTTAGTAAGGCTTCTCTATTTGCCACTCTAGTCTCCTCTTGAATGCAGGTCTTCCCATACCACATCAACCTTCATGCTTTCCTTCTTGGCACACATCATTTGAATGAATGATTCCCATGGTCTAGTGAGACCATTGAGAGCAGTCATAACCATTCCATCTTCATCAAGCTTATCTCCAATATCTTCTAGTTTCTCTTTGATCTGAGAAACCCTCGTGAATTAGTATTGGATGATTTCTCCATGACTCATCTTGGTGCTCTTCAGTTGAGCTCTTAGATTCATCTTTCTGTTAATGTTCCTTCCCTCATACATTCTAGATAGGGCATCAAACATTTCTTTTGGAGTCTTCTTGGATGACACTTGAGGGATCAAGTGATCCTTGATGGAGTCAACAATAATCCTTTGAGCCCTAATCATATCCTTTCTGTGCTTCTCCTTGGCTTCAGCTTCTTCAAGTTCTGAAACTTCTTATTTGACTTACTTATCAAGATCATTCTATTGGAGAATGAGACAAATCCTATTTTCCATGCTCAGAAATTATCTATGCCTTCTAGCTTGTCCTCAAGCTTAGTGCTTGGGGCCATCTTGTCAGAAAATCACAAAAAAATAAAATTTTGCAGAATGAGAAACTGACCTTACCAGGAGCTGCGCTTGAATGAGGTGAGTTGACTGGTGTGCTTGGATTCTAAAGATTTCAACTCTTCACCTTCCAGATCAGACTTGCAAGATTCAACTTCTGCAACTTTCTGGTTCAGCAGTTTTCTTGCGCAGCTGTCAAACTAGGGTTTGACTTTCCCGGATACTTACACACCCAAAAACCTTGATTCTAGGCTCAAAATATGTGCTCTAGGAGGGCGCAAATTTCTATGCAAGTAGTATTCTGAAACTCAAAAATTTATTCGAAACCCTAATTTCTTTCGGGGAGAGAAAGAGGGATAATTCACCTTGTGAAATTTGTCCTATTTAGTCTAGCTCTAATACCATGTTGAATTTTTATATGCTAAGCTAGATCATCAGTATTTCATTTCAATTTCATAACAAATTCATATAAACAGGATCACTGAAAGAAACAATATCACAAGAACAACACAGATTTATCCTGGGAAAAACCCAGTAAAAGCTTCCTCAATATAGATGCCCCAAAAGATAAAAGGTAAAAAAAAAGACTGATCAAATACTAATCCTCCTCCTTCTCTAGCTACTTATCTCTTCTTCACTAGTGCGCTACACAAGTGAGTGTGTGTGTTCCAAATGAGGAGCGCCGCACCTCTATTTATATTCATTCGTTGACTTTAATTATCAATTCCGACATGTAGGCTTGGGTTAATCATGTAAGCTTGAGTTACACATGTAGGCTCAAGTAACCAAACTGGGGTGATAATGACCCACCTTTACAATTAGAGGGGACTACCTCATGAATCTTATTAGTTATTTCGATTAGAAGTATCAGAGCATAAATTAATACAATTGGTTCTCCCAGTAGGACCATCAGGGACCACAAAAGATACATATAGAATATTCTTTAAAGTTACAATATTTCAACAGGGATTGCTGACAACACCACACCCATAGTCGTACACCATCGGGTCGGTTCACCAAGGAATGGATCTCCATGTCAGCTAGCAGTGTCGCCTTCCCTATAGCATCAAGCCCTTCACCGAAGAGGTATTATGTGATATTGCTCCTCTTGATGTTTGTGATGTATTATTGGGTCAACCATACTTATGGAATCGACATGCTATGTATGAGTCTCATCCTCACGCTATTATTATTAGGTTAGGAAATAAGTTGTACAAGATACCAGAGGTACCACCTCCTTCCACTATCTCTTTGGTTACTGCAAAACAATGCAGTAAGCTCATTTCCAAAATCGGGAAATTTGTTTTCTTGATGGTCCACCCTCAGGGACAAAAGAATACCATGGCCACAAACTCCAGACAGGGCCCATCCACATGACAACAACAAATGGACAAGGTCATGGAGGAGTACCGATACATATTCACCTCACCCACAAGGGTTCCTTTGCACTGTCAGGTCAAGCACCCCATCGATCTGACCCCAGGTGCGCCACTGCCCAATGGACTGATCTATCGACGCTCTATTCTAGAGAATGATGAAATCAACAGGAAAATTCAAGAGTTGTTGTATAAGGGTCACATCCAACCAAGTTCATCTCCTTGTGGGAGCCCGATCATGTTGGTACAAAAGAAGAATGGGACTTTGAGACTCTGTATTGACTATCGGGCGCTGAACAAGATCACTATCTGAAATAGGTACCTGATCCCATGGATTGATGACATCTTGGACTAGATTAAAGAGGAAAAATATTTTAGCAAGATCGAATTAAAGTCCAGGTATCACCAGGTACCGATCGAACCGACCAATGTGTGAAAGACTTCCTTCAAAGCCAAGGAGGACCTTTTCGAATGGTTGGTCATGCCTTTCGGGTTGACGAATGCTCCTGCAACCTTCATGAGACTGATGGACGACATCTTGTGGCCATTCACCATCTAATTGTATTAGTGTACTTGGATGACATCCTGATATTTAGCCAGACTTGGGAAGAGCACCTCCACCACATCTGACAGGTCCTCCAAACGCTGCGGCAACACAAGTTGTGTGCCAATTTGGACAAGTGCACTTTTGGCATGACCCAGGTTCAGTATCTAGGATACATTATTAATGAATATGGGGTACATGTGGATCCATCCAACATCCAAGTCATTTGAGATTGGCCATCCCCAACTACTCTAACAGAGATTCGCAGCTTTCTCAGTCTTGCTAATTTCTACCATAGGTTTGTGTTGGGATTCTCTCATATCACTTGGCCCTTGAGTCAAGTAACCAAGGGAGGAGAAAAATCAAAATTATTCTGGTCAGAAACTAAACAGAAGGCATTTGCAGAATTGAAACATCACCTCTGTTGTGCCCCGGTGCTCACATTACCAGACTTGCAACAACCATTTGAGATCGAGACAAATGCCTCTGACTATGCTATTGGGGCAGTCCTTACTCAACAAAGGAATCCAATGGCATATCACAGTGAGACACTGTCCAATACAGTCCATAAATATCCCACTTATGACAAAGAAATGTATTCCATTGTACAGGCTTACTGGCAATGGAAGCATTATATTTTGGGGAAGGAAACGATCATCCACATAAACCATTGACGCTTGCAGTTCATATAGACAAAAGGGAAGTTACAGAATGATCACCATCAGAAGTGGTCCACATATCTACAACAATTTCATTTTAATATCAAGTACAAGAAGGGAAGCATCAATAATGTTGCAGACTACCTCAGCCGACCACCGATCGTGGCGATAACCACCGTGCTCAACTGTTGTGGGAACAAGACCTCTGATTGGCCATCTCTCTAGAAGAGAGATCCATAATTCATCCACACATACAGGATGCTCTTGGAGGGAAACCAAGTTCCAAATTTTCACCTCTAGGATGCACTACTATGTCACATGGGACACCTTTCTGTTCCTTCCAACGAGCATGCCAAAATGATTTGGGAAGCACGCTATAGTCAGGTCACTGGGAATTTTGGGGTCGAGAAAATAGTGGCAGTACTGCAGAATTATTTCTATTGGCCAAACCTTAGACAGGACATTGGGAAGTACATCTGATCCTGCACTGCATGTGCCATTGCCAAATCATCCATCAAGAAGCAAGGTCTCCATACTCTATTTCCTACCCCTAGTCGACCTTGGAAATCCATATCCATGGATTACATGTCCGGCCTTCATTCTACTAAGCATGGCAATGACTGTGTGTTTGTGGTTGTCGACATATTCTCAAAGATGGCCATAATGGCGGCCTGCAAGAAGAATATCACAGCAGAATCCACTGCTAAACTCTTCTTTGAATGAGTGTGGGTACACTTGGGGATCCCATAGTCTATAATCTCATATCAGGATAGTAGGTTCCTTAGTACATTTTGGTCTATCCTATGGTCAATGCTAGACACCAAGCTCACAAAGTCCATAGCTTTCCATCCCGAGAATGATGGCCAGACAGAGGTCATCAACTAGATGATCGTACACATTTTGCACATGTACAACTCAAAGCATCCACACACATGGGATGAGAGCCTCCCCTATGTGCAACATAGCTATAACCGGGCCCTTCACAGCTCAACCAACCATAGCCCCTTTCAGGTGGGCTTGGGATTCCAGCCACTATGTCCCATTGACATAGCCATGCCATTTGCAGCTACTCAGGATGATTCAGCTCATGTCCAGTCTGAAGTTTATAAGGAGAACAACTTCATTGAGAGCATTCAATACATTTTCTAGCAGGTTCATGAGATATTGGATAGATCCAATGCCAAGTACAAGTAGCAGAATGATCAGCATCAGGTGCAACACAAATTCCAGGTGGGAGACAAAGTGTGGCTACATTTGCAGAAGGAGCACCTCGTTGGACCCCGTCGTAAGCTTCACCCACTCTGATATGGGCCATACACCATCACCAAGGTTGTTGGGGACAATGAATTAGAGCTCAGTATTCCACCATTCCTTGGTCTGCACCCAGTGTTCAATGTGGACCACCTTCGGCCCTACTTTCCACCTCTACTGGACACATCAGACGTGGCAAAACAACTTACACCAACAGAGTTAAACCCCGACTACATGGAACAAGAAATAGATAATTGGATTATGGACACATAGATCAAGAACACCTGCTAGCATAAGATCTAGCTATATCGAGTTGTCAAAGCAGGCCAACTCCTTCACCAGGGAAAGTGGCTCACTAGAGACCAAGTTCAATAGAGGTTTCCTCATATCATGGAGGAACTCAACGCAATGGGGACCATTGCTTCCTAAGGGGCTAGGAATGATCCAAGAGGATATTGGTGGCCACCCACCTATTCCACTTGGACCCCCACCATTGTTTCTTTCATTTTTCTAGTTTCCTTAATTGTAGCACAATTTACTACTTTTGGCAATTTTCAGGTCCTAAACTTCCGGAGCTGTTTTGAGGCCCTAAACGATGTTTTTTTGGCATCGAATGGTCGAGAAAATATGAGCTTGTTCTAGACTTAATACTTTATATTCATGGATGTAGTCCTTGAAGAGATGTTTCTGACGATGTATCATGTGCGTCAAACGGAGGTAGTATGCCAAAGTTACGACCCCGAGAAATTGATTACCAAGTTACCCAATGGGGCCCACATTCTGGTGTTTCACCTCCTAGGGTTATGTTTTTGGATGTGTATGGTTTCCATTGTTTCTCAATAATATATAGGCCTTCGAGCCTCATTGTAACACAAATTTCAGAGGCATGTAGCCGCCACATCTCTTCTCATAGATAAGCTACCAGCACTCTAGCTAGTTTATTTCCATTCTATATGTAAACAAGTTTCAGTTCTTTGATTAATGAAATGAAGTGTTATTTCCACTGCATATTTGTTTCTATGGTTATTTGTGTATTCTGTTGCGTTCCTGCATAAATCCGGATCAATTGGAGAATGAGTTGATCTCATTGAGACCAAGTGAATTCGAAACCATTGAGGAATTCATCACCAAATTTAAGTCACTAGTAATTTTGCTCAAGCAGTGTGGGATTGAGAAGGAATAATATTAGTTAATCCTCTCCATTCTATCAAATCTAGGTCTGAAATACTCAGTTTTTGTATGAGCATTCTATGCTACTAAGCTTGCAGTTTGAAATTGGAGGATGCCATCCTTGGATACATTCATAGATTCTCTCACACAAGAGTTTATCAAGCTGATTCAAATGGGGAATTTAAAAACCTCAAAGCATCATTCACTTGCTTCTCTTGGAAGCAATAATCTCAAGTCCAAAGGAAAGCTAAAAGTGAATGAGAAAAAGACAAAGTCAGACTTTGAAGCTGAAGGTTCTAACTCTACTAATGAAGGATCGAATTTCTGCAAGAAGAAGGGAAACAAGAAAGGAATATCATAGTGTACTTATTGCAGAAAATATTCTCACCATGAAAATTATTTCCTTAATAAGAAGATGAACATAATGAGTTAGTTGCTCGAAATAAACAACATTTATGTTCTAGATTTTGCTAGAAGGGAAAAATATACTGATCCCTAGGGGCACTGTAACACTGTGCAATTCAAAAATAATGATGCTCATGATTTGGCTGATAGAATAAAGTATGTTTCTGAAGTCTCTAATTTTGACACTCATTCTGATATATCAGAATCAAAAGTCTATTTTCCTCCCCTTGAAAAAATACCTACCAGTCTCCCAACACCATCTCCTCTCATTACTAGTTTTTGACTTGTCTTCATTTGAGTTCTTCAAACTCCATTCAGATTTTTATTTCTCTAATTTAGAATATTATTTGCAGGATTATATGCAGGTTATTACACCTGTTTCCCATCCATTTTACACTCATAATACCCTACAAATCCCAAACTCCTCAATTGGTAAACTAGACAATTTCATGGTTTCCTATACTCTATCATTGGTGAAAGTTGTTATCATGTCTTTCTCTTATGTCATTGGTTGGTTTTCATTATCATTGGCTATAAGAGGGCTGCTGTTAAAAACATTTGGGTCTGAAATAAATTTTATTAGTTCAAATTTTAGATTTTTGTGCTCACCATATTTTCCCAATTGCCAATGTAGACTAGTTGAACCTAGTTTTCCTACTGTGACTCAACCATATTTTGGAGCCAATATGCCTTGGTTTCTTGTTGCTCCATATGACTTAATTTCTGATATATCAGAGCCTCATAATATCTATTACATAATTATAAAGGTTTTACATCAGTCTAGGAAAAAGGTTCACGTTCACCATTATGCAGCTACACTAGAAATTGTGCCTGCTGGTTTCATTGATGTTCTTTGGTTAGGAGATGATTTCATAGATATCTTTTCCATATCTTATTTTATTTTCATATGTGATATTTTATGTTGTCACATCAAATAGAACTCACATGATTCTCCTTCATCACCAAAAGATGAGCTACAAGGGGCTTCTCCTCATGCTTTTTGTCTATAAAGCATTGAAAATATAATACATGATCAAAGCATCTACAACAACTCTAAAAAGTTTTCACCAAGAAGGAGTACATACAACTTATTCAAGTGAATAAAAATTATAGAGTGAAGATGTTTATTTAAATTTTGTGCCATGTCCATTTTTTAGGAAGGATTTTCCCCATGATGTTTTTCCTTTTCCCTTATTTTTTCATGGACAAATAAAATTTTTCATTTTAGATTGTACTGGGTGACCTTTGGTCTTAGTTACCAGGGCCTAGGTCATACAACATTAGGATTAAAGGGGGTTTTTAGGATTATTATTAATCCCCCCTTTGTCTCCTTGTCCACTGTATAGTCTATTAGATCATCATGCCTAACTTAGGAGTCATTTACTAAAGTTTGGTGTCATTGGGTCCACTGTTATAGAGAGTAAATTCCTATGGCTTGGGGTGTACCACAATAGACAACTTTGAAACTAGAAATCAATCTTTCCCAACATGCAAGAGAAACCAAACATCTAACACTAAGGGATACAAAATCGTACCTTGTTTGGGACTGTTGAAGTAGATCCCCATTGAGCTTTTAAAATTCATGCTTGCATTAGTGATTTGCTCTCAACAACATCCAACAAGACAAGCATGTTCTATAATAATGTGTTAAACCTACTCTATCATATATATTAAACAATGTATAAGCAATTAAATACATCCACGGATTCAATATTCATATTCAAATGCACATAATTGGACAGGAAAATATATTTCTATTAATAAAATCAGAGATTACAATAGTGACAACCTTTGTCGGCACGTCTATGAACCGGAGAAACCGAGTCCTCCACCTGGGACTCCACCACCTCAATACTCCATCTCTCGATAGAAAGCTTATAAGAAAAGGTAATCTTGGGAAGAACACAAAGTGCTCCAAAGGGACAAAGGGATGTGGACTCAAGTATAAGAAAATTGAGGCAACAATGGACTATAGTTTCTTTGCTCTTCAATTCCTCCTCTTTAATGTATCCAAGTGGTCCCTTATATAGCACTCCAAAAGGGTAATGGAGGGTCGAATCCAAGCGATCTCAAGGCATATGGAAGGCCAAGAGTCAGGATATTTGAAGTCAAATGAGGAAAACTCCAAAAATATTTGGACTAATGCACACATCCCGATGTAGGTGGATTTGAGGTCAAAAGTAGCGTGTACACGTGAGTATGGGTTTAAAAGTCACGTACAACAATAAAAAGGCATTTTTTAGGGATGAACTTGGAACATCAAAGTATAATATAATTCCATGGGGTCTAAAGAGTTTGTAGAGGGACAAGGAAGGCCATAAATATGTGATCAATCATGTGTGGTAAAATCAGCTATAACATATGTCCCCTAATGTGTGAGGTTAGAGGGGTGACATGATGACCAAAATACATTATAAATCCATCCCATAAGTGGAGTAATGAATACCTAGGTGGAATAACCAGCCACTCATCTATACAATACAATGATCAATCTTTGCATGTTATTGCAAATACATATAGCAGTCCCATATACATAAGAGTACAATGGCCATGAATAGGCATGATATACAAAATGTGACATGTGTGGTCATCACCACATACAATATACAATAGATCAGAATCTCTAGAGTGGATGAAGATATACAATAGATCAAGATCTCCATAATATCTTAAGATATACAATGGATCAAGATATTAATAGTGGATGAAGATATCTGATATATAGTAAAATCAAATCATGAGAGCTGAAATCTCATGAACATTGGCACGATCAAGGAGGTAGCATACATTGAATGCCACCAAACTGGAAGGTCTTATACATGAACCACTACAAGTACATGTCCTACTATGCAAATAGATGTGTCGAGGTTGAACATAGTAGTCCATCATCAGATTACCGGTCATTGATGTATACTGTTAACAGATGTGAGATCACCCACCGATAATGAAAATGGGAATCAAGGTACATAGTGCAATCTAACTAGCATGAATAGATGTGATCAGGCTGCAAAAGATATGTAAAAATTCTCTGCTTGGCTAGACATGAGACAAACTTGGGCTATATGGCTGATAACTCAAAGTCAAGGAGTTGGGATAAATCTCAAGAAGGAAATGAAAAATCATGGAAATGCAATTACAACTTGATATATACAAGGGAGTCCCGGGGAAATGGCCATCATAAATTTCAAGAGGAGTATGAAGCTCTCGCTCGAAGACATGACAGGACTAAAAAGGACTCCCACAACCTAAAGGAGAAATGTCAGCATGGGCACCAAATGCAAGAGAGGACCTAACTAGGGAACCCATGTATAGGAAAGGTCTACCATTCATATAACGCCACTTCTAATAGCAACATGAAGGTTCCGTGACATCATGGAATGGTTTCTTACCTAAGGTTAAGATGAAACGGTCATAAGGTCATGTAAAATGCAGGCAGATGTGAAATCCTAACCTATATGCCAGTTTAGACATGATACTTGTAATAGGCACAAACAGATCAAAGAATCGGTCAAACCACACTCAAAATGTGCTCCTACAACATCATATTAGTCCAAATGGTCCAAAATGGTCAGAACTGGTAAAAAACTATAGAAAGTGGGTAAAATTTTCAAATTTTTTTCTATAAAATAGTGAAAACATAAAACATTTTGTACCATTTTGAAAATTCACCCACCATAGTTCTTTCGTATCCAGAACTTCATCCCATCCATATCCTGGGTACTTGTGGTGGAAACCCTAAGGATGACATGCAGTACAACTTACATCCATAATAATGATGAATTCAAAGTGGGTTTTTCCAATCACCTATGTGCAGAATTTGCACCTTACAATATAATATATCTTCACTCAAATCAATTTGAAGCATTCAACTTGAGTGCTAATGACTCCAGATATATATTTTTGGAAGAACGGTGATGATAGTGCACCATTCCATATCTGAAACCAAATTTTCCATATTTATCCTCAACACTATTCCTATAGCAGACTTGAGACAGAATTAAATATTTGTTGTGAAAAGTAGTACATTCCTGCTTGGATGTTGTTCCCATCTTATCAGCCCTCATAATTAATCTACAACAAGTCTCACAACCATTGTAGTCTGGAAATAATGGGGAAGAACCTTGTTTTCTAAAATTTCCTGTACCGAATTTCCCAACAATTAGGCCACCACCTACCTCTAGATTTCTATGCAGAGTAGCATTCACCATTAGAGGGAATGTTATGCCTTGTTTAAGGAAGCATTCAACACTTTGGATTCATGATGGGTTGTCCTCTATTTGAGGTTTTTTCAACCTTTTCTGGTGGAGAGATTCATAATGGAGGATATGTTTTGATCCCTTGTATGGCATCATCCTTCCTTTGATCCTAATCTATGGACACCATTCATCCATGAATGGTTCACATATGCCACACATAGAGACTTGTTACATATATAATAAGGTTCATAATTGATATTTGAGTTTTTTTTATGCCTTTTTTGTAGTATGGATTTCTTCCCTACTACATGCAAACACAACTACCCTAGATCCTCTAGATCATAGGGTAGAGTTCAACAATGGAAATGGGAAACAAGACAACAATAATAATATTTTAAATATTTTTTCAGATATATTCTACTAACCAACAAACATAAAATCATTCATACCTTTTTATGTAATGCGGGACACCATATCAGTACGGGGAAATGGTTCCATAGCTCCATGGTTTGGTTCTTCAGTCTCTTCCATGAATGGTTGTCAAATGGGGAAATGGATCCAAATGGGTACAGAGTGAAATCAACATACACCGTGGGAACGGTATGGCTATAATGGAGGAACAATGGCAAGTGAATGAAAATGAATGATGTATGATGCAACCAAAAGTGTGTTTCTAGAATGGCCAAAAAGTGACAAAAAGTGTTTTGGGGAAGACCTTCACAATGTATTTATAGGATGATCCAAGGTTTTTTGACCCATGGTATTTTATTGTCCATAGTATTTATCTATGGTTTTTGACCCATTCCCATTTTTAAGGCTTTTTTTCCCTTTTTGGATAGTGGGGATAAACCACAATAAATGTTCAACTTCCCTTGATTTATGGGGAAGGAATAATAATGTTTTGGACCATATTTAGTGGAAATTTAGTTGTGAAGGTCAAAATGGAGGAAATAATGGTAGGAATATGATGTATGGTTATGGTTTAGACCAGGGAGAGCTAGGTGAACTTTTTTGGTGTTAACATATTTCCCCCTGATGTGTGAGGGTAGGCGCTCATCGTATGGCTGATAGACATCATAGGATCAAGTGAAAATGGTGAAAATGGTGGAGAGATAGGAGAGGACTGAATAGGAGTGAAGTTTCCTCATTTGAACTACAATGGAGTTTGGTTTGTATTTCTTCTAAAAAATGGATGAGGTACATATAATCTCAGACATGTATATGGATGAGGCAGGCATACCCATGCTCGTAACAATGTCTCAAAAATAAAAAAATGGGGATCAACTCTCAATAAGTTGGATTGATCAATACATATACAACTCATGATACAAAATGGTGGCCTCAATTGGAGGTTGAATACAAATGCTGATCTGAAGAACTGATACATAGAAACAATGACATGCTCATAGAATGCAGTATCATAACAACTGGTTCTCTATTGGATCTGGAGGTGTACATAACTAGATGGGTTCAATGACTAAGATCCATAATGTTTGTGGTACAATATACACCATCAAGTACTAGAGATACATGGAAGCATGAAACTGAGGGGCTTCCCAACAATGTCACCAACGCAGCCCAAAAATCACAAGGGACATGAGACTGTATGGGTCCCAAAAATAAAATCACCAATGTGATAGAGTCACATGACAATCAGGGTCTTCGACCAAATAATGAAAGGACCAATACTTGTACGAATCTCAACGGTGCAATAGTGTAGATGAAGTCAAGCATGTGAGACACAACCAACACAAAAGGAACTAATTATTAGGATTATTATTAATCACCCCTTTGTCTCCTTTTCCATTTATATTCTATTATATCATCATGCCTAACTTAGGAGTCATTTACTTACATTTGGTGTTATTGGTTCCACTGGATCCTTTGGGTCTGTCGGTACCAACTAGTGGAGTGTGGGGAACACATATAGAGGTTATTTGCCACTTATTGCATGTGCATTAATGAGCCGATGTGCCTCTAATACCAATCCCTACATTTTAGGAGCCACTCCGAGTGCCACCAGTAGCCTCCATCAGTTGGTTGTGGTAGGTAGGTAGTTATGCTAAGTCAATCTCTAGTTACATTTAGTTAGATGTATTTCAGTTCAATTAACACAGTTTTGCATGGTTGCATGGGAGTAGGCGCATTTTCTCACCTACTTCATCCATTTAACTGGTTTAACTAGTTATAACTAATTATTAACTGAATTACACATTTGGAGTTAGACTAGTGAGCTCTGATATTGATTTTAGACACTTCTAGTTAGCCAGTAAGTCAGGTTTAGTTAGTAGATTTGAATCCTATGCACATGATTGGAACTCTATTTATTGTAACACCGTTGTATTACTGAATATAGAAAATGGAAGGTTTCCAATATTATTCTCCTCTATATTTTCTTGTGCAATTTATGTGAAGACTGTTTTTGTCCCAAGGTCGGCCTGCCAGAATCTAATATGGTATCAGATCCTGGTCAAGCTAAACAAAAATTGTTTTTTCTAGTTTTGTGCGAGTATTCAGTTCTCTCACCAGTAGCACAATAGTAGAGCATGGATCTATCTAATATAGTAACCTTGAATTCATTCAATTATTATGAATTGAAAGTCAATATTGAGATATTATTGCACAACATAGGTCTCTACAGAGTTACTATGGCCTTAGAAATTGAGCCTAATGCTATTGCTGAGAAAGTAAGGTGGCATAACAGGAAGGATAAAGCTTATGGATTTCTTTGTCTCTCTCTCTCTCTCTCTCTCTCCATAACTTATTTTTCATCTTGATAGCTTTACAATCCCTAGTTATGTGTGGATCAAACTTGAATCCCTCTTCGAAAAGCAAGATGATATTAGAAGACATCAATTGGAGAATGAGTTGATCTCATTGAGACCAAGTGAATTCGAAACCATTGAGGAATTCATCACAAAATTTAAGTCACTAGTACTTTTTCTCAAGTAGTGTGGGATTGAGAAGGAATGATATCAATTAATCCTCTCCATTCTATCAAAGCTATGTCCAAAATACTCAATTTTTGTGTGAGCATTCGATGCTACTAAGCTTGCAGTTCAAAATTCGGTGATGCCATCCTTGGATGCATTCACAGATTCTCTCACACAAGAGAAGATCAAAATGATTCAAATGGGGACTCTAAAAACCTCAAAGTATCATGCACTTGCTTCTATTGGAAGCAATAATCTCAAATCCAAAGGAAAGTTAAAAGTGAACGAGAAAAATACAAAGTCAGACTCTGAAGATGAAGGTTCTAACTCTACTGATGAAGGATCGAATTTCAATAAGAAGGGAACCAAGAAAGGAAGATCACAGTGTAAATATTGCATAAATTATTCTCACAATGAAAATTAATTCCTTAATAAGAATATGAGCATCATGATTCAGTTGCTCGAAATAAACAACATTCATGGTCTAGATTTTGCAAGAAGGGAAAAATCTGCTGATCCCCAGGGGCACTGTAACACTGTGCAATTCAAAGGTAATGATGCTCATGATTTGGTTTCTAGAATAAAGTATGTTTATGATGTCTCTTATTTCTCATTCTGATATATCCAAATCTGAATTCTATTTGCCTCCCCTTGAAAAAATACCTATCAATCTCCCAAAGCCATCTCCTCTCAATGCTAGTTTTTTACCACTAGTTTTTGACTTGTCTTCATCCAAATCCTTCAAAATCCATTCATATTTTTATTTCTCTAATTTAGAATATTATTTTCAGGATGATATGGAGGTTATGACACCTGTTTCCTATTCATTTTACACTCATAAGACCCTACAAATCCCAAACTCCTCAGTTGGTTTACTAGACAATTTCATGGTTTCCTATACTGTATCACTGGTGAAAGTTGTTATCATGTCTTTGTATTATGTCATTGGTTGGTTTTACTTACCATTTGATATAAGTGGGATTATTTTAAAAACATTTGGGTCTGAAATAAATTTTATTATTGTGAATTTTAGATCCTTGTGCTCACCATATTTTCCCAATTGCCAATGTAGACTAGTTGAACCTAGTTTTCCTACTGGGACTCAACCATATTTTGGAGCCAGTATACCTTTGTTTCTTGTTGCTCCATATGAATTAATTTATGATATATCAGAGCCTCATAATCTCTATTAAATAATTAGAAAGGTTTTACATAAGTTTTGGCAAAAGGTTCATTTTCACCATTATGCAACTACACTAGAAATTGTGCCTGTCGGTTTCATTGATGTTATTTGGTTAGGAGATGATTGCATAGATATATTTTACGTCTCTGATTTTATGTTTAGATGTGATATTTTATGTTGTCACATCAAAAATAACTCACATGATTCTCCTTCATCACCAGAAGATGAGCTACAAGGGGCTTCTCCTCATGCTTTTTGTCTACAAAGCATTCAAGATATGATACATGATCAAGGCATCTATAACAACTCTACAAAGTTTTCACCAAGAAGTAGTACATCCAACTTATTCAAGTAAATAAAAAATATAGAGTGAAGATATTTATTTAAATTATGGGCCATTTCCATTTTTTAGGAAGGATTTTCCCCATGATGTTTTTCCTTTTTCCCTCAATTTTTCATGGACAAATAAAATTTTGCATCTTAGATTGTAATGGGTGACCTTTGGTCTTAGTTACCAGGGCCTAGGTCATATAAAATTAGGATTAAAGGGGGGTGGTAGTATTATTATTAATCCTGCCTTTGTCTCCTTGTCCATTGTATAGTCTATTGGATCATCATGCCTAACTTACGAGTCATTTACTTAAGTTTGGTGTCATTGGGTCCACTGTTATCGAGAGAAACTTTCTATGGCTTGGGGTGTACCAGAATAGACAACTTTGACAATAGAAATCAATCTTTCCCAATATGGAAGAGAAACCAAACATCTAACACTCATGGATATCGAATCGTACCTTGTTCCGGACGGTTGAAGTAGATCCCCATTGAGCTTTTCCAATTCACTCTTGCATTAAAGATTTTCTCTCAACAACAACAAATAAGACAAGCATGCTCTATAATAATGTGTTAGAACTACTCTAGAATATATATTCAACAATGTATAAGAAATTAAATACATCCATGGATTCAATATTCATATTAAAATGCACATAATTGGATAGGAAAATATATTTCTATTAATAAAATCATAGATTACAATAGTGACAAAATCTGTCGGCACATCTACGAACCAGAGAAACTGAGTCCTCCATCTCTCGATAGAAAGCTCACAAGCAAGGGAAATCTTGGGAAGAACACAAAGTGATCCAAAGGGACAAAGGGATGCAAACTCAAGTATAAGCAAACTGAGGCAACAATGGACTATAGTTTCTTTTCTCTTCAATTCCTCTTCTTCAATGTATCCAAGGGGTTCCTTATATAACACTCCAAAAGGGTAATGGAGGGTCGAATCCGAGCAATCTCAAGGAATATGGAAGGACAAGAGTCAGGATCTTTAGATTCATATGAGGAAAACTCCAAAAATATTTGGACTTATGCATGCATCCCGATGTAGGAGGGTTTGAGGTCAAAAGTCGTGTGTACACGCGAGTATGGGTTTAAAAGTCACGTACAACAATAAACAAGTGTTTTTTAGGGAAGAACTTGGAACATAAAAGTATAATATAATTCCATGGGGTTTAAAGAGTCTGCAGAGGGACAGGGAAGGCCATAAATATGTGATCAACCATGTGTGGTAAAATCAGCTATAACAGATGGCCCCTAATGTGTGAGGTTAGAGGGGTGACATGATGGCTGAAATACATTATAAAATCCATCCCAGAAGTGGAGTAATGAAGAAGCAGGTGGAAGAAGCAACCACTCATTAGTACAATACAATGATCAATCTCTGCATGTTACTGCAAATACATATAGCAGTCTCGGATACATAAGAGTTCAATGGCCATGATTAGGCATGATATACAAATTGTGACATGTGTGGTCATCACAATGTACAATATACAATAGATCAGAATCTCCAAAGTGGATGAAGATATATAATAGATCAAGATCTCCATAATAGCTAAAGATATACAATGGATCAAGATCTCCATAATGGATGAATATATCTGATATACACTGGAATCAAACCACGAGAGATGATATCTCATGAACACTCGCACGATCAAGGAGGTAGCATATATGGAATGCCACCAAACTGAAAGGTCTTCTACATGAACCGCTATGAGTACATGTCCTATGATGCGAATAGATGTGTCAAGGCCGAACATAGTAGTCCATTGTCTGATTACCGGTTATTGATGTATACCGTTAACAGACGCGAGATCACCCACCGATAATGAAAATGGGAATCAAGGTACATATTTCAATCTAACAAGTGTGAATAGATGTGATCAAGCTGTAAAAGATATGTAAAAAGGATCTACTTGGATAGACATGAGACAATATCTGGCTATATGGCTGATAACTCCAAGTTAGGGAGCCAACATAAAGCTCAAGAAGGAAAGAAAAACTCATGAAAAATCAATTACAACTTGATATATATAAGGGAGTCCCAGGTAAATGGCCAGCATAAAGTTCAAGAGGAGTATGAAGCTCTTGCTTGAAGACATGGTAGGACTAAAAAGGACTCCCACAACCTAAAGGAGAAATGTCAACATGGGCACCAAATGCAAGAGAGGATCTAACTAGGGCACCCATGCATAGGAAATCTCTACCATTCACATAATGCCACTTCTAATAGCAGCATGAAGGTTCCGTGATATCATGGAATGGTTTCATACCTAAGGTTAAGATGAAATGGTCATAAGGTCATGCAAAATGCAGGAGGATGTGAAATACTAACCTATATGCTAGTTTAGACATGATACCTATTATAGGCATGAACGGATCGAAAACTTGGCCAAACTACTCTCAAAACAGGCTCCTACAATATCATATTAGTCCAAATGGTCCAAAATGGTTAGAAAATGGTAAAAAACTATAGGAACTGGGTAAAAATTTCAGAACATTTTCTATAAAATAGTGAAAAAATAAATTTTTTCATACCATTTTGAAAATTCACCCACCATAGTGCTTTTGTATCCAGAACTTCATCCCATCCATATCTTGGGTACTTGTGGTGGAAACCCTAAGGAAGACATGAATTATAACTTGCATCCATAATAATGTTGAATTCAAAGTGGGTTTTCCCAGTCACCTATGTGTAGAATTTCCACCTTACAATATAAGATATCTTTACTCAAATAAATTTGAAGCCTTCAAACTGAGTGCTAATGACTCCATATATATATTTTTGGAAGAACAGTGATGATAGTGTACCATTCCATATTTGAAAGCACATTTTCCAACTTTATTCTCTGCACTATTCCTTTAGCATACTTGAGATAGAATTCAATATTTGTTGTGAAAAGTAGTACATTCTAGCTTAGGTGTTGTGCCCAGCTTATCAACCCTCATAATTAATCTACAACAAGTCTCACAACCATTGTAGTCTGGAAATAATGGGGAAGAACCTTGTTTTCCAAACTTTCCTGTAGCGAATTTACCAACAATTAGGCCACCATCTACCTCTAGATTTCTATGTAGAGTAGCATTCACCATTAGAGGGAATTTTAGGCATTTTTTGAGGAAGCATTCAACGCTTTGGATTCATGATGGGTTGTCCTCTATTTGATTTTTTTTCAACCTTTTTTGGTGGATAGATTCATTATGGAGGATATGTTTTGACCCCTTGTATGGCATCATCCTTCCTTTGACCTAATCTATGGACACCATTCATCCATGAATGGTTCACATATGCCACACAAAGAGACTTGTTACATATATAATAAGGTTCATAACTCAGATGTGAGGCTTTTTATGCCTTTTTTATAGTATGAATATCTCCCCTACTATGTGCAAACGTAGCTACCCTATATCATCTAGATCATAGGGTAGAGTTCAACAATGGAAACGGGAAACAAGACAACAATAATAATATTTTTAATTTTTTTTCATATATATTCTACTAACCAACAAACATAAAAGCATTCATACATTTTTATGTAATGTGGGACACCGTAGTCATTAGAGGAAATGGTTCTGTACCTCCACGGTTTGGTTCTTAAGTCTCTTCCACAAATGGTTGTCAAATGGGGAAATGGATCCAAATGGGTACATAGTGAAATCAACATACACCGTGGGAACGGTATGGCTAGAATGGAGGAACAATGGAAAGTGAATCAAAATTAATGATGTATGATGCGACCAAAAGTGTGTTTCTAGAATGGCCAAAAAGTGACCAAAAGTGTTTTGGGAAAGTCCTTCACAATGTATTTATGGGATGATCCAAGGTTGTTTGACCCATGGTATTTTATTGTCCATAGTATTTATCTATGGTTTTTGACCCATTCTCATTTTTAAGGCTTTTTGGCCCTTTTTGGAGATAGTGGAAATAAATCACAATAAATGCTCAACTTCCCTACATTTATGGGGAAGGAATAATAATGTTTAGGACCATATTTAGTGGAAATTTAGTTGCGAAGGTCAAAATGGAGGAGATCATTGTGGGAATATGATGTATGGTGATGGTTTAGACCATGGAGAGCTAGGTGAGCTTTTCTGGTGTTAATAGATTGCCCCCTGATCTGTGAGGTTAGGAGCTCATCATATGGCTGATAGACATCATAGGATCAAGCGAAAATGGTGAAAACGATGGAGATATAGGAGAGGAATGAAGAGGAGTGGATTTTCCTCATTCGAACTGCAATGGATTTTGGTTTGTATTTCTTCTAGAAAATGGACGAGGTACATATAATCTCAGACATGTATATGGATGAGGCGGGCATACCCATGCTCGTAACAATGCCTCAAAAATAAAAAAAAATTGGGATCAAGGCTCAATAAATTGGAGCCGATCAATACATATACAACTCGTGATACATAATGGTGGCCTCAATGTGAGGCTAAATACAAATGTTGATATGAATACTTGATACATAGAAACAATGGCATGCTCATAGAATGCAATATCATAACAATTGACTCTCTATTGAATCTGGAGGTGTACATAATTAGATGGGCTCAATGACCAAGATCCATAATCTCTGTGATACAATATACACCATCAAGTACTGGAGATACATGGAAGCATGACACTGAGGGGATTCTAAACACTGTCGCCAACGTAACCCAAAAATCACAAGGGACATAAGACTTTATGGGTCCCAAAAATAGACTCACCAATGTGCTAGAGTCACGTGACAACCAGGGTCTTAGACCAAATAATGAAAGGACCAATACCCTGTATGAATCTCAATGGTGCGATAGTGTAGACGAAGTTGAGAATGTGAGACACAACCAACCCAAAAGGCACTAATTATTAGGATTCTTATTAATCCCCCATTTATCTCCTTTTCCATTTATAGTCTATTATATCATTATTCCTAACTTAGGAGTCATTGGTTCTACCAGATCCTTTGGTTTCGCCGGTACCAACCACTAGAGTGCAGGGAACATATATAGAGGTTATCTGCCACTTATTGCATGTGCATGCATGAGATGATGTGCCTATGATACCAATCCCTACATTTTTTGAGCCACTTTGAGTGCCATCAGTTGGTTGTGGTAGGTAGGTAGTTATGCTAAGTCAATCTCTAGTTACATTTAGTTAGATGTATTTCAGTTCAATTAGCAGGTAGTTTTGCATGGCAGCATGGGAGTAGGCACCTTTTCTCACCTACCTCATCAGTTTAACAGGTTTAACTAATTATTAACTGAATTATTCATGTGTATTTAGACTATTGAGCTTTGATATTGATTTAAGGCACTTGTAATTAGCCAGTCAGTCAGGTTTGGTTGCTAGATTTGAAACCTATCCACATGATTGGAATTCTATATATTGTAACACCGTTGTATTATTGAATATAGAAAATAGAAGGTTTACAATATTATTCTCCTCTATATTTTCTTGTGCAATTTATGTGAAGACTGTTTTTGTCCCAAGGTCGGCCTGCCACAATCTAATATGGTATCAGATCCTGGTCAGGCTAAACAAAAATTGTTTTTTCTAGTTTTGTGTAGGTATTCAGTTCTCTCCAGTAGCATAGCAGTGGAGCATGGATCCATCTAATATAGTAACCTTGAATTCATTCAATTATTATGAATGGAAATCCAATATTGAGATACTATTGCACAAGAGAGGTCTCTACAGAGTTACTATGGCCTTAGAAATTGAGCCTAATGCTGTTGTTGAGAAAGCAAGGCGGCATAACAAGAAGGATGAAGCTTATGGATTTCTTTGTCTCTCTCACTCTCTCTCTCCAGAACTTATTTTTCACCTTGATGGCTTGACAGGCCCTAATGAAGTGTGGATCAAACTTGAATCCCTCATTCAAAAGCAAGATTTTATTAGAGGAAATCAATTGGAGAATGAGTTGATCTCATTGAGACCAAGTGAATTCGAAACCACTGAGGAATTCATCACCAAATTTAAGTCACTAGTACTTTTTCTCAATAAGTGTGGGATTGAGAAGGAATAATATCAGTTAATCCTCTCCATTCTATCAAATCTAGGTTTGAAATACTCAATTTTTGTGTGAGCATTCTATCCTACTAAGCTTGCAG
This sequence comes from Pseudotsuga menziesii, assembly GCA_001517045.1. Lineage (NCBI taxonomy): Eukaryota > Viridiplantae > Streptophyta > Pinopsida > Pinales > Pinaceae > Pseudotsuga > Pseudotsuga menziesii. The sequence goes on from LPNX010585979.1 coordinate 418,656, forward strand.
TTCAAAACTGGAGGATGCCATCCTTGGATTCATTCATAGATTGTCTCACACAAGAGAAGATCAAGCTGATTCAAATGGGTAATCTAAAAATCTCAAAGTATCATGCACTTTATTCTCTTGGAAGCAATAATATCAAGTCCAAAAGAAAGCTAAAAGAGAACAAGAAAAAGACAAAGTCAGACTCTGAAGATGAAGGTTCTAACTCTATTAATGAAGGCTCGAATTTCAAGAAGGGAAACAAGCAAGGTAGATCACAGTGTACCTATTGCATAAAATCTTCTCATAATGAAAATTATTGTATTAATAATAATATGAACATCATGAGTCAATTGGTCGAAATAAACAACATTGATGTTCTATATTTTGCAAGAAGGGAAAAATCTGTTGATCCCCAGGGGCACTGTAACACTATACAATTCAAAGGTAATGATGCTCATGATTTGGTTGCTAGAATAAAGTATGTTTCTGATGTCTATGATTTTGATACTCATTCTGATATATCATAATCATAATTCTATTTTCCTCCCCTTGAAAAAATACCTATCAGTCTCCCAAAGCCATCTCCTCTCAATACTAGTTTTTTACCACTAGTTTTTAACTTGTCTTCATCCGAATCCTTCAAAATCCATTCAGATTTTTATTTCTCTAATTTATAATATTATTTTCAGGATTATATGGAGGTTATGATACCTGTTTCCTATCCATTTTACACTCATAAGACCCTACAAATCCCAAACTCCTCAGTTGGTAAACTAGACAATTTCATGGTTTCCTTTACTATATCACTGGTGAAAGTTGTTATCATCTCTTTGTCTTATGTAATTGGATGGTTTTAATTATCATTGGATATAAGTGGTATTCTTTTAAAAACATTTGGGTCTGAAATAAATTTTATTATTTCGAATTTTAGATCCTTGTGCTCACCATATTCTCCCAATTGCCAATGTAGACTAGTTGGACCTAGTTTTCCTACTGCGACTCAACCATATTTTGGAGCCCATATAACTTGGTTTCTTGTTGCTCCATATGAATTAATTTCTGATATATCAGAGCCTCGTAATTTCTTTTACAGAATTAGAAAGGTTTTACATTAGTTTGTTAAAAAGGTTCACGTTCACCATTATGCAGCTACACTAGAAATTTTACTTGCCGGTTTAATTGATATTCTTTGGTTAGGAGATGATTGTATAGATACATTTTACGTATCTGATTTTGTGTTCATATGTGATATTTTATGTTGTCACATCAAAGAGAACTCACATGATTCTCCTTCATCACCAGAAGATGAGCTACATGGGTCTTCTCCTCATGCCTTTTGTCTACAAAGCATTGAAAATCTGATACATGATCAAGGAATTTACAACAACTCTACAAAGTTTTCACCAAGAAGCAGTACATCCAATTTATTCAAGTGAATAAAAAATATTGAGTGAAGATATTTATTTAAATTATGTTCCATGTCCATTTTTTACGAAGGATTTTCCCCATGATGTTTTTCCTTTACGCTCAATTTTTCATGGACAAATAAAATTTTGCATTTTAGTTATAATGGGTGACCTTTTGTCTTAGTCACCAGGGCCTAGGTCATACAAAGTTATGATTAAATGGGTCTGTTTGGAATATTATTAATCCTCCCTTTGTCTCCTTGTCCATTGTATAGTCTATTAGATCATCATGCCTAACTTAGGAGTCATTTACTTAAGTTTGGTGTCATTGGGTCCACTGTTACAGAGAGAAAATTCCGATGGCTTGGGGTGTACCACAACAAACAAATTTGACACTAGAAGTCAATCTTTCTCAATATTCAAGAGAAACCAAAAATATAACACTAAGGGTACCGAATCATACCATGTTCCGGATGGTTGAAGTAGATCCCTGTTGAGATTTTCCAATTCACGTTTGCATTAGTGATTTGCTCTCAACAACAACCAACAAGACAAGCATGCTCTATAATAATGTGTTAGACCTACTCTAGCATATATATTCAACAATGTGTAAGCAATTAAATACATCCATTTATTCAATATTCATATTCAAATGCACATAATTGGACAGGAAAATATATTTCTATTAATAAAATTAGAGATTACAATAGTGACAACCTCTGTCGACACATATACGAACCAGAGAAACCGAGTCCTCCACCTGGGCCTCCACCACCTCAATCCTCCATCTCTCGATAGCAAGCTCACAAGCAAAGGAAAACTTGGGAAGATCACAAAGTGCTCCAAAGGGAAAAAGGGATGTAGACTCAAGTATAAGCAAACTGAGGAAACAATGGACTATAGTTTCTTTGCTCTTCAATTCCTCCTCTTCAATGTATCCAAGGGGTTCCTTATATAGCACTCCAAAAGGGTAATGGAGGGTCAAATCCAAGCGATACAAATAAATATGGAAGGCCAAGATTCAGGATCTTCGGACTCATATGAGGAAAACTCCAAAAATATTTGGACTTATGCACACATCCCGATGTAGGAGGATTTGAGGTCAAAAGTCACATGTACACGCGAGTATGGGTTTAAAAGTCACGTACAACAATAAACAAGTGTTTTTTAGGGATGAACTTGGAACATCAAAGTATAATATAAGTCCATGGGGTCGAAAGAGTCTGCAGAGGGACAGGGGAGGCCATAAATACGTGATCAACCATTTGTGGTAAAATCAGTTATAACAGATTCCCCCTAATGTGTGAGGTCATAGGCATGACATGATGGCTGAAATACATTATAAAATCCATCCTAGAAGTGGAGTAATGAAGACCCAGGTAGAAGAACCAACCACTCATCAGTACAATACAATGATCAATCTCTGCATGTTACTGCAAATACATATAGTAGTCCCAGATACATAAGAGTGCAATGGCCATGAATAGGCATGATATATAAAATGTGACATGTGTGGTCATCACCACGTACAATATACAATAGATCTGAATCTCCAAAGTGGATGAAGATGTACAATAGATCAAGATATCCATAATAGCTGAAGATATACAATGGATCAAGATCTCCATAGTGGATGAATATATCTGATATACATTGGAATGAAATCACAAGAGCTGATATCTCATTGACACTGGAAAGATAAAGGAGTTAGCATACATGGAATGTCACCAAACTGGAAGGTCTTCTACAAGAACCACTACGAGTACATTTACTACTATACGAATAGATGTGTCAAGGTCAAACATAGTAGTCCATCATCTAATTACCGGTCATTGATGTATATCGTTAACAGACGCGAGATCACCCACCGATAATGAAAATTGGAATCAAGGTACAGAGTACAATCTAACAAGTGTGAATAGATGTGATCAAGCTGCAAAATATATGTAAAAAGGCTCTTCTTGGCTAGACATCAAACAAGATTGGGCTATATGGATGATAACTCAAAGTCAGGGAGCCGACATAAAGCTCAAGAAGGAAAGAAAAACTCATGAAAATGCAATTACAACTTGATATATACAAGGGAATCTCAGGGAAATGACCAGCATAAATTTCAAGAGGAGTATGAAGATCTTGCTTGAATACATGGAAGGACTAAAAAGGACTCCCACAACATAAGGAGAAATGTCATCATGGGCACCAAATACAAGAGAGGATCTAACTAGGGCACCCACGCATAGGAAATCTCTACCATTCACATAATTCCACTTCTAACAGCAGCATGAAGCTTCCATGACATCATGGAATGGGTTTGTACCTAAGGTTACAATTAAATGGTCATAAGGTCATGCAAAATGTAGGTGGATGTGAAATCCTAAGCTATATGCCAGTTTATAAATGATACCTGTAATAGGCATGAATAGATCAAAGACTTGGTCAAACCATGCTCAAAACAGGCTCTTACAACATGATATTATTCCAAACGGTCCAAAATGGTCAGAAATGGTAAAAAACTATAGGAAGTGGGTAAACATTTCAAAACATTTTCTATAAAATTGTGAAAAAATAAAAATTTTCATACCATTTTGAAAGTTCACCCACCATAGTGCTTTTGTATCTAGAACTTCAAGAGCTGATTCCGGGAGTGTCATCTGGCGAAATCACTCCACGTTTGGTCCAGGTAATTACTCATGCCCTCCTCTTCCAATTTCATGCATTAATTTTTAATTTTAATGGTCAATTTTTTTACTTAGGCCATCCAAAATAGTGTGTTTCGGCCCACGCGAAAATTAGGTCCTTTTCTGCGTATAGGGTTGGGTATACGTGGAAAATACCATGATACCTGCATACATACGTGACTATTTTGAAAACAGTCATGTACAGGGAAAATAATCATGAAACTTGGCAATGTTTGTGCAGGATGGTTCTATAATGGAGAGAGAAAGAACATGGTGATGCCGAAGAAGCTGTGCAGGCTAATATCATGGCTCAACAAGCACTAAGGGCTTGTGGGTTATATAAGTTTTGGAGCCTTGGAAGCTTGAGGGAAAAGCGAAGGCTACTCCAACTGCTAGTGGATTATTTGGATCCAGAATCTGAGACCTTTCAGTTGGACGACATGTCACTTAGCATCGAGATTGAGGACATATACTTTATCACAGGTTTGTCCCATAGAGGGGAGGTGGTGAACCTCTGATATCATTGGCCAAGAGGTAGGTTTACTATAGAGGAGTACATAGCTATGTATTTCCTTCCCGATACAGAGAAGGTTGGGAGTCAAATCCTGACAAACTCAATCCATAACCTGGGGTTGAAATCCATACTATTGGAATTGGGCAGGATCGTAGGTTTAGCATCACTCCACTAGGCCTCAAGGAAAATGAAGTTCTATGCCATAGAGTGCATGTGACCTACGATATATGACTGGAGTACCTCGATTCTAAGCAAAATGAAGCAATAACTCAGTGACTGCAAGATGGGAAGGGTACGAAACTTTGGGTTTGATAGCATACTGAGTGCATTATTTTTCAAGTAGGTATCGGGGCTAAGCCCTAGAGTTGACATTGCTCCACATGGAGTTATGGATTCATCTTAGCTATGCTGGTCCAATTTCATGCGGAGACTGGGAGGGGGAAGGGTGGCTAACCCCTATCCAGCATACTTCTTTCTCTGGTGATGGATATAGATCATCGCCATAGATGACTATCCCTATGTAGGGATCGACTTCCGTGGAGATCCAGACATGGCTCTACCACCAGGAGAATCATATGGAGACATAGGTAACAAATCCCAACTCACTTTTGTTTTTTGAATTATAATATTTTTTTGTTTTTTTTGGTATATAAAATCAAAAGCCATGTTTTTGGTGTGACGACATAAAATGATAATTTATCATGTACATGCATATGTGGGACCATGATGTCCAGATGGATTTCCTCGTCATCGACGGAGGGGAAGAGGTGATGAGATCATGGGTGTGGATGCAGAGCGTATGCTCCAAATCATCCACACAAACTTTCTTCGCTTAACACAAAGGGTTCCCATGGTGCAAGTCAAGGACTTGACTGAGGCCATGCAGTGCTAAGTGTTGGAGTACCATAGGCATGGGTTCGGTTATTTCACCAGCTAGCAAGAGCCGTGGTGTGCTATCATGATCATCACCCTCTGCCATATGAATTTCCTAATTCAGATTTGGTTTCGATTTTCGGCTAGCTTTCAGTTGATGGAATATTGGCACGATCTATCAACAGAGTTAGGCTTCGACCCGCCTCAATCAGACTAGTGAATTCAGTATATATTGTTGTGGGTGGCTTTTAAATATGTATCTATCAGCCAATATTATGAGGTTTTATATTATCCATATTAGGTATGCATTTACAAGATAAGACAATGACAATAGTAACCGTAACCACTTAGTAAGCAAGGTCCATCTCATTTTTCTCAATTTTGTTATCATTAGAGACCTGGGTGTATATTTTTTTGTATGACCGTGTAGTATATTTTGGTGGCTCGGAAGCCCCAATTTTGTATATGACACTTATGTATTATGACATCACCTTTTTTGGACTTAACGAAAAATATTGATGATGATCGATTATTATTATATTTACATGTGTAAAATGTGTTTGTGAAATGTTTTTATCGTTTGTGAAACAAATGCCAATCTAGTACATAGTTAGCATATGAATCAACAACTTGATTAAAATTTCTTGTAATGTGAATGTATGTTATGCTCTCAAATTTCTGTTCTAGCAATATTACACGCACGAATCTTTGTAACAATGTCGGATCCCTAACATGATACAAGCCATTAAGTTGTGAGACAACTAACTGTGAATCAAGACGTACCTCAAGAGAAAGAAGACCATGTGAAATGGAATCATGCAATAAATCAATCACAGCACTATATTCAGCAACATTGTTTGATGAAGGACATAAGCATACGCCTCCTGAAGACAACACTTGACCCATATGAGTATAAATCACCCAAGCAGCCAAATATGAGTTTTGAGTGTGGAGGCTAGCACCATCAGTGAATCCTATGTAAACCAAAGACTCCATCGACATATTCAATAACAAATGAAAGATAATTAACAAACTTGATCACCATAAAAGACCAAACTACACTATGCAAAATGTACAATAATATACAAAAAAATCAGCCTTGGCTGATGATCATGCATATTATTTCTTAAAATAGAGTTGATTTCTAGGCTTCGCCAAAGCCATCCCTTCATAATCGACCAACTCATAGGCACCTTTCTCTAAGACACACTTGACCACGTAAGGACCATGCCACATCAGGTTAAAGTTTCTTGTCCCCAAGGGTTCCTTAGCTTGATCCCACAAAAGGACCAAGTGACCTTCACTAAAGCTCCTAGGACAGATAGACTTATCGTACTAGACCTTAACATGATGCTTGTTAACCTCAAGAGCCACTAAAGCATCTCAATGCTGCTCATCAAGTTGCTGCAAGTGGACCAGATGTTCTTCCAATGCGGAAGTTTCTAGTAAAAGCTCCACAACTAGCTTCAAAGAAGGGATTTCACATTCAACTGGTAATACTAACTCCACCCCATGCACAAGATGATAGGGAGAAAAACCGGTGGTAGTATTGATCGCATTTCTATAGGCCCACAAAGCAGGATACACCATGGTATGCCAATTAGTATTTTTGTGCGATGTTTCATTGGAGAATGGACTTAAGTGGCTTGTTCACTGCTTCAACTTGTCCATTTTATTGAGGATAATAAGATGAGGAATCCTCTTGCTTATACCATAACTTCTAAGACAACTCTTCCATCATTTTGTTCTGAAAGTGCCTACCATGGTTAGTGACAAGATCCCTCTAAATACTAAACCGGGTGATAATTTGGTTAAATATGAAATGCACAGCTATTTCACCATTAGATTTGATAGTGGGCATAGCCTCTACCCATTTCATGAAGTAATCAACAACCACAATAATATGATGGTGCCCCCTGTCCAAAGCTGGGTTATAATCCATCAAATCAACCCCCCACTTTGTGAAGGGACTGGCGGTGATAATGGGATCCAAAGCAGCAGGACGCGAGTGCATATTTCGTGCAAACACCTGGAAAGGGTGGCACCTCTTGACCGCATTAACACAATATTTAAAGATGGATGGAAAAAAATAACCCACTCTTAGAATTTTTTGGGTTGTAGAAAGCGCAGATAAATGACCACCACACACCCCTCCATGGAAATCATTAAGCACGAACTCAACCCCCTCATGAGTTAAGCAATGACTTAAAATGGAATCAACCCCATGACGGTACAAATTATCATCCACTATGAGGTAGTTATTCGCTACGTGATGTAGTCATCGACGCTCATCTCGCGAGAGGTGAGTAGGAACCTTCAATGTTTGCAAATAAACAATAATATCCCTGTACCAAGGGTTTGTGGTTGAGATGAGAAAGATATGCTCATCAAAAAGAGAATCCTCATGAACCTCTCCTTCATCAAAATTTGGAAAATCTGATATGAGCTCAACAAAAATTGATTATTTATTCGACTTTGCCAAAACAAACTCAAGATCAAACTCTTGCAATATCACAATCCATTTATTATACTTTCCCCCAATCATCCTTCTGGTGAGGATGAATTGAAATGGATTAATGTTAGATATGACCAAAGTTTGGTGAAGAAGGATATAATTCCTCAAACGATGAACCACATGGATGGTGCCTAAGGATATCTTCTCAACATGGGTATAAAGAAGTGCCCCATCAATAAGGTTTCAGATAACATAGTAGATGACATGCTCATTGAGCTCCTCATCCTCTTGAACCAAGACCATACCAATTGTCTCTTGAGATGCGACCACATAAATCAAGAAGCCACAACTATAGTCTGGTGGACTAAGCATGGGGGTCGATGCCAAGGATTTCTTCAGAGCATTGAAGGACTCATGGGCTCACTCATCCCAGTAAAAAGGGGTGTCTTTCTTCAACAAATGCATGAAACCTTCAGTCAAATTGGAAAAATTGACCACAAACCTTTGCAAGAAGTTTGTCATTCCTTGTAACCATTGATGATGTCAAATGTTATGTGTGGGAGACAATTGAAGTATTGCCTCAACCTTCAAGGGCTCAACTCTAATTCCCTCTTTAGACACAATGAATCCTAGTAAACGACCAACCTTCACACAAAAGATGCACTTATGAGGATTTAACCAAATTTGATAATGACGACATCTTTCAAAAACCAATCTCAAATGATAAGGATGATGCACTCTCAAACAAGAGTGAGTAGCTAGATCATCCAAATATACTTCAATAATATTTTTAATATCATGAAATGCCGAAGGGCATCTTCCGATACTATTTTTCATGATCTTAAAAACATAGCCCCAACGTTTTTAAGTCCGAAGGGCATCTTCCGATATGCAAAATTTCCCCAAGGACAAATAAATGCAATCTTATGTTGGTCCTTGGGTTTAATTTGTATCTGATTATATCCAGAAAATCCATCCATAAAGGACAAAACCTCACTTCCCACACTTTCATCCAAGATTTGATAAATACATGGTCTAGGGAAATTGTCTTTAGGATAGGATCGATTTAAATCACGGAAATCAATGGATATTAAGATTGTTCCCTACTTATTATCCATCGAAATAGGGTTTGAAACCCACTCTGTTAAGGGAATGGGATAGATGAAACTAGCTTTGAGCAGCTTCTCTATCTCTGCTTTAATAGCGGGCTCTTTCCTAGGATTCATGGCACACAAACATGGTCGAACCAGTTTGGAATCTGGATAGGTTTTTATTTCATGTTCGACAATGCGAGGGTCTATTCCTGGCATCTCTTCGTATGACCAAGCGAAAACAACATGAATTTCCTTAAAAATCTCAATGTACTCTTTAATCTCATCGGGGAAACAATCAAACCCAATGTACACATTCTCAATCATACAAGAAACACTAGAAATATTGATAGGTATCATTGGTGACAAGTTAGCCATGTTCCCTTCAACAATCTGACTAGGAGATCTTAACAAGACCACGGGCCTAACAAATTTCTTGCTTATAACCGCCCTAAATTCATCACACTCTAAACGATCAAGCTTAGGAAGGAAATACGATCTATCGTGCAAATCTCCCCAAGGTTGTTCTATCCCAAACATAGCCTCAAGAATAGCTTCATCCGATGTAAAAAAATCATCAAGGAAATCTTGAGAGTGAGATGACTCTACTACCCAAGCAGGAAGCACATAAGGGTCCTACCTCAACCTTGATCGCAACAGTCTTCCCCCCCATTTGGAGCTCTAGGGAAGGAAGTATACCATGTGGACGAAATGATATTCCATAAAATGTAGTCAACATGTTCACACATTTAGACAACATGGGAGAACCTAATCCCTTCCAATAGGCCAAAGACATCACAGAAGTGGAAATGCCTTCATCAATCACAATGCACTTGATGGTGTGGTTTAGACACTCTACGTGAATCAAAAGAGATACATAGTAAGGAAAGCGATGATGGATTCCATGAGTTTCAAATTTGATCATAAAAGGAGAGTTATCTTCACCCACCCCAAGAGCAGATAGCAAGGCCTTCCTTTATGGAGGACAATCCTGAAGCAGTTCTAATGCAGACATCACATAAGGAGTCTGGCCCAAATCCTCAACAATTGAATAGTTCTGGGTGGATCAAACATTAGGATTGTTCCCTGAGTGCTTTAATAATCCCTTAGGAATGGGAGGCGGAGCATTAATCTTATCCACAGGATTATCTGCACGCTTTTAAATTTGCAAAGAGCTCTAAGTTGGAACATGTTTTTTCCCAAGGTCTGGTTGTGACGTACCATAGTATTTCACACATGTCACAACATCCATAGCTTTCACCATGTTGATGCAACCATGGCCACTAGCGGCATCTGGTGGGTTTTGAGTTCCAATAGAAGCACAACTAGGATCCATGGTCCTTGAGTTCATATTTTGATTATTTGGTAAAGGATTTATGAACACCCCTATGTTATGAACTTCAAGGCATCTTCCATTCAAGGGAACAAGTGAGTGAGGTGGTCATCCTTACACAACTTGCAAGGAAATTTTACCTTTCTCTTAGGATTCTTGTCCCCCTAGCATTATTTGTGTTCTTGTCATTGTTATCATTATCATTCTTATTCCCACCCTTTCAATTATTTTTTCCAAGTTCTTTTTATTCCTTTGAGGTTGCTGGCCGTTACCTTTTGGGTTCAAGGATTGCACTAAAAGACATCCGTTGATTGGGTAGGATGAGATGAAGTTGTAGTTTATCTTGATGCATACTGGTTAAGTGATAACTGGCTCACTTATTTCGTAACCGAGCCTGCAGGTTTGGTACTTGCGGAGCCAATAATACCACCGACATGTGTCCCAGGAAGGGATAATTTTAGGGGTGAATTTTAGCCCAATGGGATATTTTTCCATGTTTTCCTCCCAAAAAAGATTCTTCCATTTTGCATTTTTTGAAGCCCTGTTTCGCCCAATTTTGAGGGGGTAAAAAATTTTCACCCTAAAAAATTGCCAAATTATTATATAAACGATATAAAATCCTTGGAAATTAAAATATTTTTTGAAAAATATCGTTAATCATTTTATAGTTGGAGTTTTAAGAATTGCTAATATTCACCAACATTTATACACTTTTAAATAAGTATGGTTCCTTGAAATCATCCCTGGTCCCAGGTTTAAACTTGGGGTCGAAATTGGATCATGGAGAATTATGTATGATCTCATAAAGGATCCCAAACTGAGCATAAATCAAGTCCAGCTATTGGGCCCTAAAAATAGCTTGGTCCTCATTTTGCACTCCGGATGTGGAAAAATCCTTCAAGATATAGGGTAACAACGACTTGAGGAACCATTCTAGAAGAAAATATGGTGGTATAAAGAATTTAATTAATCTCTTCCGTCTACGCCACTCTTGAATGTGATCCAAAATGTGGGTGGCTTTGTCTTGCAAAAATGTCGACAAGAGTTCGGTACTGGCATCGTAACACATGGGTAGCTGGAAGTGATCAAGAAAAGTCATCGCTAGTTCATTGAACCAAGTATAACCCCCCCCAGGTAACTCTATATACCATTTCATGACAAGACCCATGAGGGTGCATTGAAATAGTCTCAAATGAATAGAATCATTGTTCAAGGAGTTCGAAGAGCACCAAAGATGGAAGGTCGTGACGTGCTCATGAGGATCTTCACTAGAATTTATTTCAAATTTTGGAATGTATGAAGGAAGTCTGGTAGGAACCAAAGGCCATTCTGAGACATGAGATATAGGATAATTTGTCAATCTCAACAAATCAGGTAGATTTGAAGTCACAAGGAAAGGGAGCCTAGGTTGAGCCGGTTGGTTCCACACTCCCTAATAGGACTGGTTTGCATAAGTTTGATTTCTATATATACCATGGCCTTGGCCAGTGGGATAGTAACCTCCTCCCATTTGACCGATAAAGGGTTGCATGGAAGTATTGTAATTTGGATTACCGTGAGACTGGGGTGCCGCAAAGCCATAATTATGAGACTGATACATGGACTGATACCTAGATCCATAAGGTGCGTAGGTTTGTCTATAAGAAGGTATGTAAGAAGGTACATAAGAGGTTCCATAAGCTGAACCATGAGATTGTCCATGGGAAGGTCCATAGGAATATACATTTCCTGCTAACAGATAAGGAGGCACGTAGCCTTGTGACACTACATTGTGAGCAGAAGTAGAATAGACATGGCTAACATCAGAACTCCGGCTTGAAGGCCCACTAGAGTTAGGAGGAGGATGCGTTGCCAAAAAATAATTTAAAGGGATTGGTGTTGAAGACAATGGAATATTTAAAGGAATATAACTTGTGCCCCCAATATTCACATGTCTAGGTTCTGGTCCCTGAATCAGAACACTAGCGCTAGGCCTAGGATGTGTGTGTGAAGAAACTTCCATGACAGGGATGGAAGGTGTAATGTGACTAGTGCTACCAAACCTCTCTTCCTGGAAAGGAATGGAAGTTCCCCCAGACACAGCACTAGGTTTAACACCTGATCCAACATGGGGTACTAGACCGATCTCGAGAATATCAGGTATGCCATACCTAATAGTTCTAGTGCTAGTGGATGCATGGTGAGTCTCATCACCCGAAATTCAATATCAGTGATTAGGGTGCGTGAAATCTGTGAATCGTGAAAAATATTCATGTGACGGTCCAGTCAAATGATGACCAGACCCTACTGGAGTCCCATATGTGCTTGCATGTTCATCCTCCCATACGGGATGATGAAGATCAGGTATCTCCATGATATTAGGCTCATGGTTACCCATGGTGTGTGAATCAAAGTGAGAATGAGTCCTCCTGGACTATCTATTTTTCTCTCCCAAAGGAGGAGGATATGTAGAAGGTGGAAGTGCTGCTAAACGAAGTGCCACACTCGGATCTACAATGACTCAACAAAAACAAAAGACTCGATCTAGCTATGCAACGCTAAGAAATTTAGTGTGCACAAAACATACACCTAAGAAAATATAAAGCCAAAAAACAAGCAAACCAAGGGTAGGATATGTGAGCTCCTGAATGAAGTAGGTATGTCTCGCGTAGGAGAGGCTTGAGACTCCCATACACAACAAGTGGAGGTTCATAACCAATTATAGTGGCCCTCAACTTCAACGCATATAGTGACTGTGATGTTCGACCCCTACCTGGAAAGGACACCTACAAAATAACCTCTGCAAATACTCTCTCAATACCTAGGTAAGGAAACTAAGGTCACCTCAATATAACCAATGCGCAAGCAGACAATCGCAGGAGGGATCGACTGTATGGGCAGGGTAGCAAAACCCAAATCCTAAAAGAACAAACCGAAACCCCAAGGGTACGTGCATCGATCGGACCTCAAAAACCCCCAAATATGAATACAATCCTTGAAATATCTCCGGTGCTCACAGAAAGTGACCAGGGGTCATCCCAATCAAAATCGCATGCACTATGTCATTCTTAACTTCCGTGTAAGAGGATCATCCTCAGAAACACTAATTATATCGAGGGTTTCACACTCTCACCTGGATAGACATCTACTTGTTTTGTTTAGTTGTCCTGGAGAACTAACTCACAATGAACTATTCCAAGATCCTAAAACCTAATCTTGTTGATGCACACTATAAAATAAAAGAGTGTAATTCATTTTATTAAGCGTTTATTTTAATTGGATGTGATTACTCAAAGGGAAATGGTCGTGAAAGTAATGAAGTTATGACTCAGCAGTGAATTAAATAGGCACACCTAATAAGCAATGCCAAGTGTAATGTGTAGAATGAAAAATAGGGTATGCCACTGCATGTGATGTAGAATGCAAGAGATGCATAAGTATGCAAAAGGAAAAATGTTTTTGTGTTTTTTGAAAATAAATGAGATATGAAAGCAATAAATGACTATACAACCCTCAGGCCCTGCAACCACTCACAAACAACATCCAATCAAGGCACAAAGGTAAAAGAGACCTAATGCATGAATCCCAAAATAAAAAATGAATAAATGAATGACAAGAACAAAGCTTAAAAAATAAACTAAAAGAAGTCTTTGGTTAGAAACGAGGGTGTATACAGACACCAGAAGCATCCAAGAAGATTCAACAATCATCAAAACTCGCCCAACAACACTTAATACTCTAGACAAGGCTCAAAATCAAGGCATACATGACTGTTCTCAGTTAAAAAACATACATACGTGACTATTCAGGGAAAACCCATGTGTATACGGATTGTGAATACAAAATCCCCGTACAGGAAGAAAAAGGAAGAAAAATAGGGAAAACAAACAAGCCAAGATCAAATTTACTTCTTCAGGACCCTACTGGGAAAACATGTCCCTAGACCCAACAAAGAAACAGAGAAATCAAGAGCAATTCAAGTACATTGAATACCAAAAACCACAAAGAGAAACAACTAGGAACCTCCCCAGTATGGTCACCAATTCAGTTACAGAGAGAAACTTCCTATGGCTTGGGGTGTAGCACAACAGACAACTTTGACACTAGAAATCAATCTTTCCCAGTATGCAAGAGAAACCAAACATCTAATACTAAGGGATACTGAATTGTACCTTGTTCCAGACAGTTTAAGTAGATCCTCGTTGAGCTTTTCCAATTCATGCTTGCATTAGTGATTTGCTCTCAACAACGACAAACAAGACAATCATGCTCGATAATAATGTTTTATTCCTACTCTAGCATATATAGTAAACAATGTATAAGAAATTAAATACATCCGTGGATTCAATATTCATATTCAAATGCACATAGTTGAACAGGAAAAGATATTTCTATTAATAAAATCAAAGATTACAATAGTGACAACCTCTGTCGGCACGTCTACAGACCAAAGAAATCGAGTCCTCCACCTAGGCCTCCACCACCTCAATCCTCCATATTTTGATAGCAATCTCATAAGAAAAGGAAAGCTTGGGAAGAATACAAAGTGTTCCAAAGGGACAAAGGGATGCAGACTCAAGTATAAGCAAACTGAGGCAACAATGGACTATAGTTTCTTTGCTCTTCAATTCCTCCTCTTCAATGTATCCAAGGGGTTCCTTATATAGCACTACAAAAGGGCAATGGAGGGTTGAATACGAGCGATATCAAGGAATATGGAAGTCCAAGAGTCATGATATTCGAACTCATATGAGGAAAATTCCAAAAATATTTGGACTTATGCACACATCCCGACGTACGCGGGTTTGAGGTCAAAAGTCATGTGTACACGCGAGTATGGGTTTAAAAATCGTGTACAACAATAAACAAGTGTTTTTAGGGATGAACTTGGAACATCAAAGTATAATATAATTCCATGGGGTCTAAAGAGTCTACATAGGGATAGGGAAGGCCATAAATATGTGATCAACCATGTGTGGTAAAATCAGCTATAACATCCACCATAGCCTTTGGGTCTGCCAGTGCCACTGGGTCCATCGATACCAACCACTAGTGTGTGGGAAACACATAGAGAGGCTATTTTCCATTTACTGCATGTGCATGCATGAGCTAATGTTCCTATGATACCAACCCCTACATTTTAGAAGCCAGTCTGAGTGCCCGCAATAGCCTCCATCATTTGGTTGTGGTAGGTAGGTAGTTATGCTAAGTCAATCTCTAGTTACATTTAGTTAGATTTATTTTAGTTCAATTAGTGCCAGTTTTGCATGGTTTGATGGGAGTAGGCACCTTTTGTCACCTACATCATTAGTATAACTAGTATAACTAGTTTTAACTGATTATTAACTGAATTAGACATGTAGAGTTAGATTAGTGAGCTCCAATATTGATTTAAGACACTTCTTGTTAGACAATTAGTCAGGTTCAATTGGTAGATTTGAATCCTATCCATATGATTGGAATTCTATTTATTAAAATAGCATTGTATTACTGAATATAGAAAATGGAATGTTTCCAGTATTATTCTCCTCTATATTTTCTTGTGCAATTTATGCGAAGACTTTTTTTTCCCAAGATCTGCCTCTCAGAATCTAATACTAATGACTTCTTTCAAGTGGTCCAAGGAACTCGTCAATGAGGTGGATGAAACCGGGCTAGATGGAACTTTGAATCTATCCTCTAGAATATATGTGTTGACGTTGGCAAAGGGAGACTTGCAAGTACCAAGGCAATGATGTTTCATTGATAGAAGTGCAAGGGGGAGAACTAGAGATATGGATCAATAATGGGAGTGAGGCACTGAGTGGGGAACATGGGTAGGGGAGTTTGGGGGACACAAAATTCCTTTTTTTAGAGTATGTTGGTAGGGATAACCTAGAAGCAGATGATACTAATTCATAGGGAGGGTACCATAGCTTGGAAACTAGGGATATGACTGCAATGGAATATATTGGGGAAGGTAGCTAGACTAATGATATCTAGGGGATTCAGGGGAGACTCATTACAGAGTACTCTGAACAAAGATGC
This sequence comes from Pseudotsuga menziesii, assembly GCA_001517045.1. NCBI lineage: Eukaryota > Viridiplantae > Streptophyta > Pinopsida > Pinales > Pinaceae > Pseudotsuga > Pseudotsuga menziesii. Next base: position 434,991 of record LPNX010585979.1, read on the forward strand.
AGCCAATGGGGGAAAGATGCTATAATGTGAGACCATATGTGGTGGCACCTAGAGACACTATTTTGGTCCTTCTTCATAGTTTAAGGAGAACGAGGAAGGGATAGAAGTATGCTCAATATGATGCTATCTCATGGATTTTTATTGAGTCCGAGACTGTAAATGCTCGATGGTGTTTTAATTTTTAGAGAGTCTAAAAACAAGAAGAAGACTCCATTGTGGTCTCTTTTTTGTACAATAGTCTCCTGATTCCGAAAAATCATAAACATGTACAAAGGAGAGCTTTCCCAACTAAAAGGGACAGAGAGACTTCTTTACCATAGGTAGTCTGACCAGGATGAAAAATATTAAACATATACTGATTGGAAGATCATTCAAATACTTTTACGAACATGAACGAAACCAATTTTGTTCAACAATCTTTTCATGATTAGAGGGCTGGAAAAGAGATTAAATAAAACCCATAATGAGCCTTTTTGTAAGTTACGATCCCAATGTCCGAAAAAGCATAAAAGGATACAAAGGGAAATGTTCCTATCTGGAAGGTTCTAGGGTGGTCATTTTCTTTAAATGGTCTACGTGGTGAAAAAAAGGAGATAATGAGGCCACATAGAATCCCTTTCAAATACTTTAATGAGTGTGAAAGGAAGCAAGTATGCTCGACAATATTTTAATTCTTTTAGGAGTCAGAAATGAGCTTAACAAAAAATTTGTAATGGTCAGTCAAGCAAGAATGAAGTGTTCTATGACCAAAGGGGTGAGGTTGTGAGCATGGATGATATGAATAACGGTGGAAAATTGATGGGGGATCCTTACAGGAGAGTAGATGGTGGTAAAATAAGGCCAAATTTGTAGTATGGATGGAGCGAATGGCTCATGAACATGCCAATACATGCATGGCGTGATTCATGTGGTGGAACACAAATCAATGCGACTCTAAGAAATGGCCTAAAAATTCCAAGGGAGAGCACAAGATGTCGGTCTCATCAAAAGACAAAGGATGAAAAACCTAACCAGGTGGTGTGAACGATGTAGAAAACATACGTTGAATCACTGTGTGGTGCATGGAGGAAAAACTAGACCAAAAGGAGGCCTATAAACAAGGAGGACCACATGACATGTGTCATTTTCACTATGTAGTGTTGAGTTGGAGTGGAGGGACAAAAAACATAATTGTTGATTTCTTCTGGCTGGACCCGTGGTTTTGCAATCTGTGACTTGCAGGTAATATCTCTCACTGAGCCCATCAAGTTCAGTGGTTTATTTTTTTATTTTCCTCACTCTGGGGGTCATGGCCAAGCCCAAAGGGTTCTTAGGGTCGGGTTGCACTTTTCGAGGGAAAAAGAGTGACCCATGACACATTTATCAGGAAGACTGGTGTGACCCGATTAGACCTATTGAGGAGATAGATTCGAACTAGGTCACACATGTTAAAAGGATAAGAGTGACCCAGTCGGACCTGTTCAACATTTTTGTGTGACTTGGGTTGCACAAAAAGGTCAGACAGGAGCTACCTAGCCCAGAAGGAGGATTTTTTGCATGACTGGGTTTGATAGGGACTATGTGTATGCACAATATTCCTCAAGTCAAGTGGCAAGAGAGAAACATCGGTGATCTTTGAGAAGACATGGAGGATGATGGAGTGGTATAGGACACACTTGTCCGATGTGGGATGCTGAAGTTCTTTCATATCCCCTTGATGCATTCAACAAAAATGTTGCTAGAAAAACTAGTGAGTTACTGGGATCGACACTCAGAGTGTTTCATCATCCAGGGTGAGATATTGGAGATCACCTTTTGAGATGTGTAGTTGTTATAGCTGATTTTACCACTTCAGGTGAATCATACTTTGTATGGCCTTCCCCTGTCCCGCTGCAGACTCCTTAGACCCCATGGACCATTTTTTGTCCTTTGATGTTTCCTTCAACATCCCTAAAAACATGTGAAAAGTGATACACACGACTTTTAAATCTATAAGCATGTATATACGTGGGTTTGACCACTAAAACCATGTACATCAGGATGTGTACAAAATCCAAATCCTTTTGGAGTTTTCCTTGACATGGATCTGACTCACTTGACTCCTGGCCTTCCCTATGCCTTGAGATTGCTCGGATTCAACCTTTCATTAACCCTTTGAAAAGCTATATAAGGAACTCTATGGTACATTGAAGGCATATGAGAGAATTGAGAGCAAAGAAACTATAGTCCATTGTTGCCGGAACTTATGCTTGAGTCTGCATCCCTTTGTCCCTTGGAGCACTAGCGTGTTCTTCCCAAGCTTGCCTTTTTCTTGTGAGCTTGCTATCGAGAGATCGAGGATTGAAGTGGTGGAGGCCCAAGTGGGGGATTCAGTTTCTCCGGTTCGTAGACGTGTCATCAGAGGTTGTATCTATCGTAATCTCTGATTTATATTCATAGAAATATCTTTTCCTGTCCAATAATGTGTGTTTGAATGAATATATATTATCCATGGGATTATTTCAATTGCTTATACATTGTTGATTATATATGCTAGAATATATCTAACAACATCATATATAAAATGCTTGTATTGTTTACTTGTTGTTGAGGAAGTAATCTATCAATTCAAGATGAAGTTGGAAAGCTCAATAGGGATCTACTTCAACCATCCGGAATAAGGTATGAGGTCTGATCCTTTAGTGTTAGACATTTACTTTCTATTGCATATTGGAAAGAATTGATTTCTGGAGTCAAGCTGTCTATTGTGGTACCCCAAGCCATAGGAATTTCTCTCCGTAACTGAATTGGAGACTCCGCTGGGGAGTTCCTAGTAGTTGTCCTTTGGGGGTTGTTTTATCGGCATTCAATGAATTTGAATTGCTCTTTCTCTCTTGTTTCTGTGTCGGGTCTGGGGGCATGTATGCCTAGTAGTGTTTTATTAGTGTGAAGTTTGTATCATATTGTCCGTTTGCCTTGATTTTATGCACCTTTCTTCCTTTACATGAGTTTTTAACTCACAGTCACATATACACGCGGTTTTCTCTGCAATTTCCACGTATACACACGGGTTTACTGCAAACAGTCACGTATGCCCTTAGTTTTTCCTTTTTGTGGAAGTTAAATGGTTGCTGGGTAAATTTTGATGATTGTTGAGTCTCCTTTGGCACTACCTGAGTCTTTTTATACCTTTGTTTTTTACAAGAAACATTTTTTTAGGCTAATTTTTTTTTTAAGAAGGTTCTTGTCATGGCATTTTCGATTTTTTGTTTGGGATTAGTGCATTAGAGTTATTTTACCTTAGTGCTTTGCTTGAGTGCTATTTGTGTATGCTTGTAGAGTCTAGGGGGCGTAGAAACATTCTTTTATTTTTTGTATCTCATTTTATTTCAAAAAATCCAAAAGCATTTGCTTATCATCATGCATTGCATTTTGCATTTTGCATTGTACTTGCACTATATTTGCTTTGGAGTACTAGTTAGGACTTCATATAGGAAAGCTTGCATTCATCATTTGAAGAAAAATTGTGCATTTCACGTAGTAGCATACCTTGTTTTCATGGACACAATGCATTTGCATTGATTGTTAGGTGTGCATTTTACTTCATGTTGTGCCATAACACCATTAGTTGCACGGTCATATCCCTATTTTGAGTAATAAAGACAACTAAAATCAATGCTAAATTAAAATGAATTACACTCTTATCTTTTCTAGGGTGCACCAACAAGCTTAGGTTTTAGGGTCTTGGAATAGTTCATTGTGAGTAAATTCTCCAAGACCATTAAACAACAACATGTATGTGTTTGTCCAGGTGAGTGTGTGAAATCCTTGGTATAACCAGTGTTTCTCAGGATCCTCCTCTCAAAAGGGAGTTAAGCACGAGGAAGTGTGAGCGGTTATTGATTGGGATGACCCCTAGTCATAACTGAGTAGCACCGAATATATTTTCAGGAATGTATTCATATCTGGGGGCTCTTTCAAGAGTTTTGGGCTTTGCTAACCTACCCATACGGTCAATCCCACCTATGACTGTCCGCCTAAGCATTGATTATATTGAGGTGACCTTAGTGGCCTTACCTAGGATATAAAGGGGGTACTTTGCAGGGGTTATTCTGTGGGTGTCTCGGCTAGGTTGGGGTCAGACATCACAGTTTCTTTACGCGTTGAAGCTGAGGGCCACAATAATTGGTTACATACCTCCGCTTGTTGTGTATGGGAGTCTCAAGCCTCTCCTAGGTGAGACATACCTGCTTCATTCGGGAGCTCACTTATCCAGCCCTTGTTTGCTTGCATTTGGCTTTATATTTTATTAGTGGTTGATCTGTGCATGATAGTTTGCCTAGGGTTTGCGTAAATAGAGAGTCTTTTTTATTTTTTGAGTCATTGTGGATTTGGGTGCGGCTCCTCACCGTTCTCATCGTTTAGCAGGACTTCCGCCTTCTACTTCTCCTCTTCCTTTGGGAGAGATACCTAGATAGTCCAGGAAGACTATCTCACACATTGATTCACACACCATGGGAGACCATATAGAGGATATTCCTGAACCACCTTCTCCCATTCGTGTTGATGATGGGGAGTTTACTCCTACTTACGATCCTTCACCCGACTTGGCTGAGTTAGGTCCTATGACTTTTGAGATAGGAACCTTTCATGATAGACCTACTCACTCTAGGGTTGATTCCCCATTGATGTATTACCAGTATGGAATGCTGGAGGATGTCAAGACTCATTTTGAACCCGCAAGCACTAGCTATGGTAGTTATGCTACGTCTGGTTTTCCCACACATGATTTGGCATTTCATGTCGAATCTGAGTTTGAGCCTAACACTATGCCTAGGGGCACTCTCATTCCTTACCATGCGGAGAGGTTTGGGAGCACTAGTCACATTGCACCTTCCATCCTAGTGGTGGAAGTTACATCACATATTCCTCCTAGGTCTAGGGTTAGTGATCCTATTAGGATACTTGACCCAAGACAGGTGACGATAGGGAATAGTATGTACATTATTACTCAGGTCCCTCCGTCCTTGGTCCCTACTTCTTAAAATGTTCACCCTCTACCTTATTCATGTGGTCCTTCAGGCCGAAACGTTGCTATGAGTTATGTTCGTACTGCGGTTACTAGACCAGTTGTGTCTTAGCTTCATGCACCGCCCATCGTTTCGGGAGGTCATGCTCATACTTCTAGACATCACATTCCTACTTTCGAAACGTATGTTCCTACTTACGGAGTGTCCCATGGGACATCGCATGCGATGAATTATGGACCCTATTATGCAACGCAATATGGACAAGATTCTTCACCTTATGGGGCTGGGTATCAACAACCTGCTTACTCTCTTAATTACGGCTTCGTAGCTCCTACTAGTCAAGGCTCACCACACTATGGTGTTTCCATGCCACCCTATATGGGTCATATGGGAGGAGGGCACTATGGCCAAGGCCATGGTGGTAATCAGACCTATATGAATCAGGGAGAATTCTTTCGACCTCCTCATCCTAGGCTCCCTTTCCTTGCAACACTCAATCTTCTTGAATTATCGATATTAACGAATGATCCTATAGCTCATGACCTGGCTTGGCCGGCTGTCCCTACCAAGCTTCCTTCAGACATATGTAAGTTCGAGGGAAAACCGGGAGAGGATCCGAGTGAACACATTACTACATTTCACCTATGGTGCTCTTCGAATTCCTTGCATCAGGACTCCATTCATTTGAGGCTATTTCAACGCACCCTTACAGGGCCTGCCACGAAATGGTATATAGAGCTACCTAGGGGAGATTTTTCTTTGCTCGATGACCTTGCGATGACTTTTCTTAACCACTTCCAGCTACCAGTGTGTTATGATGTTGGTACTGAACTCTTGTCGACATTTCGACAAGATAAATCCACACATATTTTTGATCATATTCAAGAGTGGCATAGATGGAAGAGGTTAATTAAAGCCTTTATATGGCCAAATTTCCTCCTCGAGTGGTTCCTCAAGTCGTTATTGCCATATATAGCGAAGGATGTTTCTACATCCAGAGTGCAGAATGAGGAACAAGTGATTTTTAGGGCACAAGAAATGGACTTGATCTATGCTCAGTCCGGTTTGTTATACGAGATTATTCCAAATGCTCTGCGTTCCAGTTTCGACCCCAAAGTCAAACCTGGACCACATGCCGATGGCATTGTGGGTTGTGCAAGTGCAAAACCTGCAGATTGGGTTGCAAAACAAGTTAGTCAATTATCAATCAACCAATCTGCTTTGGGACAAGCTATGGATTCATCTCAACCCGCCCAAATGGTGAATGTACTTTCCGTGCAATCGTTGAACCAGAAGGGTAACCAGCAGCCTGGACGAAATAGAAAAAGGGTAAAATAATCATAAGGGTGGGAATAAGAATGAGAATGCTAATAGTAATGACAAGAACGGCCAGAATGCTGGGGGGGACAAGCAAGATAAATGTAAGTTTAAGTTCCCTTGCAAGTTATGTAAGGACGATCACCTCACTTACTTGTTCCCTCATATTGAGGAAGCCTCAAGATTCTTGGCACAGGGCCTAGCTGTGCTAACTAACCCTTTACCGCACAATCAAAATATGAACTCGAGGTCCCATGACCAGTCTGGTGGTGATCAAGATCCGCTGGAGGGTAATGGTCATGGTTGTATTAACATGGTACGTGCTACAAAAGTTGTGACCTGTGCGAAATATTATGGTTTGTCACAACCTAGTCCAAGCAAAGAGCCTGATCCACCAGGGTCTCCTTTGCGTATTGAGAAAATTGTGGTTAAACTTGAAGCTGTACCTCGCTTTCCTAAGGGATTCCTTAAGCGTTCGGGGCATAATCCAAATTCCCGAGCCGCCCAGAACTATTCAGTTGTCAAGGATTTGGGCCACACTCCTTGTACGATGTCTGCATTGGAAGTGCTTCATAGTTGTCCTTCGCAAAGGAAGGCGTTGCTTTCTTCCCTTGGTGTTAATGATGATGATTCTTCCTCCATGATCAAATTTGAAACCACAGGACTTCAACCTCACTTGCCTTACTATGTGTCTCTTTTAATTCACGTAGAATGTCTTAATATGATCATCAAGTGCAATGTGATTGACGAAGGCACTGCTGCTTTTGTGATGTCTTTATCCTATTGGAAGGGTCTGGATTCCCTTGAGCTATCTAAATCAACGACCATGTTAACTGTGTTTGATGGGAGATCTTTTAGGCCGCACGTCATCCTTCCTTCCCTTAAATTCCATTTGGGAGGGAAGACCGTTGCGATATAGGTCGAGGTGGTTGATGCACCCCTTGACTATAATCTCTTGCTAGGTAGGAACTGGATGTACAGTATGCAAGCCGTTGATTCTTCCCTATTTTGCATTGTATGCTTTCCACATAACAGAAAGATTGTATCGATTGATCAAACGACATTCAAGAATCCGTCTGTTACTGCATATTTGGGAGCTTTGATACCAATCGTTGAACACTCTCAGCCGATAACTGGGATTGTGGGTGTAGGCATGTATCCATCCCTCATGGGAAGCTTTAGTTGTCCTACACCGATCCTTATGATAGGATCTAGTTTTGATGAGGCTTTAACATCTACGAGATCGGTGTCTTTTCACATGAGTCATATGGAAGATCCTTGGATTCTTCCTACACCAAGTACTTCAAGTGAGCCCATCGTGACGGACGTGTCGTTGCCTGCAACTATGATAGCTTATTAAGCTAATCTCGAGTGTGTTACAGAGCCTAGTCCTTCCTCTTCCCAGACAGAAGAGGAGGAACCTTATGTGCTACTGGCATGGGCAGTATAGTATTCTTATGCACACGACTGTCTTGATACAGTTTTCCCTTCAGATGAAGCGATTATTGAGGCTATGTCGAGAGTTGAGCCACCATGGGAGGAACTCCATCATAGATCGTACTTTCTTCCCAAGCTTAACCGCTTGGAGCATGAGGATTTTAGGGCGGTTCTTAGTCAAAGAGTTGGTAGTCCTATGGTTCCATTAAGCTCTCCTGTTCTGATGGCTGATGGAAACATGGTGAACATATCTTCAACGATTCCTATCAATGTCTCTCGCAATCCTGGCATGATAGAGAATGTGTATATTGGGGTGGAATGTTCCCATGCTGAGATTCTAGAATACACCGAGCTATTTAAGGAATTCCATGATATTTTTGCTTGGTCTTACGATGAGATGCCAGGTATTGATCCTCGTATTGTCAAGCATGAGATTAAGACTTACCCCAACGCTAAGCCTGTTCGATAACGGTTGCGTGTGGTGAATCTGAGGAAAGCACCTGTGATTAAAGCAGAGATAGAGAAGCTATTGAAAGCTGGTTTCATCTATCCCATTCCCTTGATGGAGTGGGTTTCAAACCCCATTCCGGTGGATAAGAAGCAGGGAGCGATCTGCATGTGGGTAGAAAGGTTTTTCCCTTCATGGATGGCTTTTCCAGATATAATCAGATACAGATTAAACCTGAGGACCAACATAAGACTGCATTTATTTGTCCTTGGGGAATGTTTTCATATCATAAAATTCCTTTCGGCCTTAAAAATGCTGGAGATACGTTTAGGCAGGCAATGACCTTGATCTTCCACGATCTCAAGTCAATTATCGAAGTATTTTTGGATGACCTGGCTACTCATTCTTGTATGAGAATGTGTCATCCCTATCACTTGAGGTTGGTATTCGAAAGATGCTGGCACTATTTGGTTAGATTAAATCCTCATAAGTGCATATTTTGTGTGAAGTCAGGTAGTTTGTTAGGATTCATCATTTCTAAAGAGGGTATAAGAGTCGACCCTTTGAAGGTTGAGCCAATACTTCAGTTGTCTCCCCCAAAGAATATTCGTCATCTTTAGTGTTTGCAAGGCATGGCAAACTTCTTATGAATATTTGTTGTCAAATTTTCCAATTTGACTTGAGGCTTCATGCGTCTCTTAAAGAAGGACACCCATTTTTATTGGAATGAGTGAGCCCAGGAGTCCTTCGATGCACTCAAGCGAGCCCTAGCATCAGCCCTGGTGATTAGTCCCCTAGACTATAGCCACGATTTTCTATTATATGTGGCCACGTCATTAGAGACGATTGGTATGGTTTTGGTTCAAGAGGATGAGGAGCTCCAAGAGCATGTCATATATTATTTGATCTAGAACCTTATTGACGCAGAGATTCGTTATTCTCATGTTGAGAAGCTTACTTTAGCTACCGTACATGCGGTTCAGTGGTTGACACATTATATTCTCCTTCGCTAGACCTTGGTCATAGCCCATGTCAATCTGTTTCAATTCATCCTCACCCAAAGGATGATTGGGGGAAAATATAATAAATGGATTTTCATTCTACAAGAATTCAATCTCTAGTTTGTTTCGGCAAAATCGAAGAAGTCTTTAATTTTTGCAGAGCTTATATCGGATTTCCCCAGCGAGGCCGAGGAGTTGGTTTGTGAAGATATGTTTGTCGATGAACACATCTTCTTAATCTCAACTTTAGACCCATGGTATGGGGATATCATAATATATTTAAAAACATTGAAGACCCCTACCCACCTCTCACGAGATGAACGACGACGATTACGTCACGTCTCTAAGAACTACCTCATAGTGGATAACACTTTGTACCGCCGTGGGGTAGATTCCATTTTATGACGTTGTTTAAATCATGAAGAGGCCGAGGTTGTGCTGAATGATTTCCATGGAGAGGCGTGTGGTGGTCATTTATCTAGGCTTTCTACAGCCCAAAAGATTTTAAGAACGGGTTATTTCTGGCCGTCAATATTTAAGGATTGTGTTGATGCAGTCAAGAGGTGCCACCCTTGGTAGTTGTTCACATGTAATATGCACTCCAAACTTTCCTCGTTACATCCCATTATCACCACCGGTCCCTTCACTAAATGGGGGCTCGATTTTATGGATTGCAACCCAGTTTTGGCTGGGGGGCACCATCATATTATAGTGACTGTTGATTACTTCACGAAATGGGATGAGGCTATGCCTACAGTAAAATCCAATGGTGAGATAGCCACTCCCTTTGTATTCAACCAAATTATTACTCGGTTCAGGATTCCGAAAGAGCTTGTCACTGACCATGGGTCGCACTTTCAAAATCGTATGATGGAAGAGTTGGCATCGAAGTTAGGGTATAAGAAAGAGCATTCATCTTCTTACTACCCTCAAGTGAATGGACAGGTAGAAGCAGTGAATAAATCACTCAAATCCATTCTCCAATGAACCATTGCACAAAGCAAGAGTAATTGGCACATCATGTTATATCCTCCTTTGTGGGCATATCGAACCGCTATTAAGATTGCCACTAGTTTTTCTCCATATCAACTTTTACATGGAGTGGAGTCGATATTGCTGGTTGAATTCAAGATTCCTTCTTTGAAGCTAGCTGTAGAACTCTTACTAGACACTTCACCGTTGGAGGAGTGTTTGGTTCACCTTGAGCAACTTGATGAGTAGCGTCGGGATGCCTTGGTGGCTCTAGAAGTCAATAAACATCGTGTAAAGGTCCAGTACGATAAGTCTGTCCATCCAAGGAGGTTTAGTGAAGGATACTTGGTCCTTTTGTGGGATCAACCCAAAGAACCCTTGGGGGCAGGGAAATTTAATCCTATGTGGCGGGGTCCTTACGTGGTTAAGTGTGTGTTAGAGAAGGGTGCGTATGAGTTAGTGGATTACGAAGGAATGACCTTGGTAGAGCCTAGAAATGGGCTCTCTCTCAAGAAATACTATGCATAATCTTCAGCCAAGGATGCTTATTGTATATTATTGTACAATTTTCCATAGTTAGGTCTTTTTCTTATCGTGATCAGGTTTGTGATTAGTTTTCGTTTCTTTTGGCAGATGTCAATTGAATCTTCCACCTACATAGGATTCACAGATGGTGCAAGCCGTCACACTCAACACTCAGCCTCTACTGCTTGGGTGATTTATACTCCTATGGGTCAGGTATTGTCTTCAGGAGGCATATGTCTATGGCCATATTCCAACAATGTTGTTGAATATAGTGTCGTCATTGAGCTTCTACAGGATTCCATTTCACATGGCATTCTCTCTCTTGAGGTACGTCCTGATTCAGAGTTAGTAGTGTCACAGCTTAATGGTTTGTACCATGTTAGAGATCCGACGTTGTTGAGAAGATTCTTATGTGTGAGATTGTTAGAATCAAAATTTAACAATATAACATATATACATATTCCAAGAAATAATAATCAAGTTGCTGAATCATATGCTAACTACGTGTTAGATTAGCATTTGTTTCATTCATAGTAAATTAATCACAAACACAATTTTTACACTTGTAAATAAATAAATCGATCACCATACAAATTTTATATATAAAAACCAAAATGTGATAATACATAGTGTCATGATACAAAATTGGGGCTCTCGAGCCACCAACATATAATACACGGTAGTACAAAATGTATACACTCCCAGGTGTCTAATCCTATGGAGGAGGAGGAGGGTTGTGATCATGGAAGGTCACTACGGATCTAGCTAGACATCGGAATAATCGCACCCATGTGTGTGGTACACCCACCACCTACCGCTGCATAGCCTCAGGCAAGTCCTCGACTTGCACCATGGGAACTGTATGTGTCAGTCTCACAAAATTGGTATGAATGCTCTAGAGCGTCTGCTCCACATCCACACCCGTGATATCATCTCCTCTTCCCCCCCGTCTATGATGTGGGAAGCCTTCTGGCCACTGTGGTCCCACATCTGCACATAAATGGTAGATGTCACTATGTATTGTCACGCAAAAATATGTCTTTTTGATTCCATATAATCAAGAAAACACAATTTTTTTTTTAAATAACTCAAAAAATTTAAAAAAGAGAGGGTCGAGATTCATTACCTATATCGCCATATGCCGATCCTGGTGGTAGTGGCATGCTCGGGTCTCCCCGAAAATATATCCCTACATAGGGGTAGTCATTGATGGAAACTATCAGTCGTCGCCACCATGGAAAGAAGTCAGATGGATATGGGTTGGCCACCCTACCACCCCCCAGTCTGCGCATAGCATCTGCCCAACGCCGTTGGGCCGGATCTTGAACCCTATGAAGAGGAACGTCCACTATAGGGCTCAATCCTAGAACATGCTCGAAGAAAAACGTGCTCAAAATACTGTTGAACCTGTAATTCTGCACTCTACCTTCCTTACACTCATTGAGCTGATTTTTCATGTTGCTCAGTAATGTAGTGCTCTAGTCGTAAATCATGGGTCTCATGCACTCCACTACATAAAACATCAAAGACCGCAAGGCTCGGTGGAGTGATGCCAAGCTTGCTATCCTACCGAATGTCAATAGTATGGCCTTTAGGCCCAACACCTGTATAGCATTGGTAGGGACCTGACTCCCCACCTTCTCTGTGTCTGGATAGCAGTACACCATAATGTACTCGTCGATAGTCAGGCCACCTCCTGGCCCACCACGAGAACGAACGTTCATATCTTCCCCTCATCTAGAAAGCCCTGTAATGAAGTATATGTCCTCCACCTCTATAGTGAGGGACATCCCATCTATTTGGAAGGACTCCGAATCTGGATCCCAGTAATCCACTAGCATCTGTAATAGTCTTGGTTTGGCCCTCAAACCACCAAGACACCAAAACTTGTAGAGTCCGCATGCATGTAGAGCTTGTTGAGCCATTAGATCATCCCTTACTGCTTCCTCTACCTCACCATGTTCACGCTCTCTCCACTCTAGGACCATCCTGCACAAGAAATTGCAAATTTTCCCATTAGATTATTGAAAAAACCTTATGCGCGGCCTCATACATGACTATTTTCAAAACAGCCACATATGTACGTGGGTTTGAAGGCATTTTCCGTGTATATCTAGCCCTATACATGGAAAACCCCTCGATTTCTACATGGGCCACAGAACCCATTTTAGTTTGGCTTAGAAAGCTTAATTGACCATGGAATTTCATAAAAATTGCAACAAAATGAAAGAGAAGAGCATGGGTAAATACCTGGAAGAAACGATAGTGGATTCCGTCGACTGGATCTCCTGGAATTCGCTGTTGAAAACCTGAGCTCAAATGGGTAAAAGTTTCAAATGTTTTATAATATTTTGAATTTTTTACTATTTATAGAAAATTTTCAAATATTTGAAAATTTTTACCCCCTTTCCTATAGTTTCGACATTTTCTAACCATTTTGGACCATTTTTGACATAATTCATGATGTAGAGGACCTTTTTCAGTGCCGTTTCAGTTGTTGGATTGATCCATTCATGCCAATCTCAGGTATCATGTCTAAACTGACATATAGGTTAGGTTTCATCACTGTTTTCATTTTTCATGACCTTATGACCATCTCATCATGACCTTAGGTACGAACCCACTCTATTATGTCATGAAACCTTCTTGCTGCTTTAGAAGTGGCATGATATGAGTGGTAGAGCTTCACCTTACATGGATACCCTATTTAGTGCCTTATTTGCATTTGGTTCCCTTGCTGACGTTTTCTCCTTTACGGTGTGGGAGTCCATTGTATAGTACCGCCATGACATTTCCTAAGAGCCTCATACTCCTCTTGATCTTTTGCTGGCCTATTTCCCTCAGGACTCCCTCATGTCAAGTTGTGAATGCATTATCATGAGCTTTGCCTACCTTATTGAGCTTTATTATGGATCCCCTAACATTGCATATTCAACCATATAGGCCAAGCTTGTCTCATGTCTAGCCATGTAGAGCCATCTTTTATATCCTTCGCAGCTTGTTTCCCTTTTACCAGGAGGGGATTTTCCCCTGAGTGTCGATATCCTACACATGTATCCTTGCATTGAGCATAGGTATGTTCCACTACTTGGAACTAGTTTGTTTTCCCTGATGACACTAGTCTCCTCCTATTCTGTAACTATAAAGCCATTTTATTCTTTTTCAAGCTGTTTAAATAACTGAAAAAGTCCAAAAAAAAAAATCAAAAAACCAAAATGCCGGACAAGGAAAGATGTTATACATGGCAGCTGTCGAGTCGTGTTGCCTTCGAACAGAACACTGTATATCACATCCATTGGTTGGGTTATAGTTTGACTTTAGGAGCTGTACTCATTTATCTGATTTTATCTCCACCGACTGGTTAAGCTTCTATTCCCTATGGAGCCTCTGGCGATGCCTCCTGTGTCCCAGAGATGTCCTAGTTTGTATATCGAGTTTATGCTACCTCTATTTAGTCACCATACACTGTTATTCTCTTGTTCTAAGGAAGTTGAATCCAGTGTTAGACATTCCTCAGTTATCTTGACTTTGCATGTCGGCCATTCCCGGTACAGTTATTGGTTCGTGCACCTTATGATTGAGTCCTTCCACATTATACAGCTTTGCTGAGTACCTTGTGTTGGATGATGGGGGATGCCTTAATTCCCTCCTTCCAGTGGATTTCATCCCATTGACTTCAGATCATTTATTCTAGGATTGGAATCTAGAGTCATTTTGAGTGCCTTGAGACTTGCAGTCATCAGTGGCAGGTTCTCTCACCATTTTCCTGTCCAATAATGTGTGTTTGAATGAATATATATTATCCATGGGATTATTTCAAATGCTTATACATTGTTGATTATATATGTTATAATAGATCTAACACCATGATATATAGAATTCTTGTATTTTTTACTTGTTGTTGAGAAAGTAATATATCAATTCAAGATGAAGTTGGAAAGCTCAATGGGGATCTACTTCAACCGTCTAGAATAAGGTACGAGGTCTGATCCTTTAGTGTTAGACATTTACTTTCTATTGCATATTGGAAAGGATTGATTTCTAGAGTCAAGCTGTCTGTTGTGGTACCTCAAGCCATAGGAATTTCTCTCCGTAACAGTAGTCTCTGACTAGAATCCCACTACTCGGCGTGATCAATGACACAACGTCGAATCTCTCGATGGGGGTGATGATGGATGACCTATGTGTTAGGAATTGATATTCCTTAGTGTATGTGCACAAGTCGTACATACTGGTGTGTGACATAGAGAGTCTGGATACTCAAGCAGTGGTAGCTATGGCGTTGCGCATACTAGGATCAACAGGACCACACAAGATCTTAGGTGGTCAGCTCTTGATGGTAGAGCGAGTGTGGAGGGGAACCTACTATGGGTGGGACCATATGTACTTTACAGCGGTTTGGCATGGGATGAACCAGGCCAGCTTGGTGGGAAGGGAATTTCATTTCCCCTCATTCTTGTGCTCATTTTTCTTTGAGCGACTTCCTACACCATGACTACATTTGGCGGTGACTGAGGGGGGATGTCATGAGCATCACATGAGGAGATGGTGTGAGATGATTATTAGAGAGGTAAGTGGCTTGGTGGGTCACTTCTTCAACCAATATAATTTTACACAGTGGGAACAACTTCTAGTCCTCGTAGATGACTATCCATATGCTGGGATGGATTACCAGGTAGACTTGAAGATGCCTCAAACTCCAGGGCAGGTCTGGGGATCTAACGGTATGTATACATCATGATTTTATGGTTGTATTCATATATACTTCACTATCATAGTGGTAGCTAGATCGTGTGTGTGATAGATACTGATTCCATACTATGTGCATGTGTAGATGTGGGATCGCACCATCCAACAAGGTACCAGTGGCATAGGGGAACGGTGGAGGGTTTAGATCCACCCACTCACAGGAAGAGACAGTGACATAGTACATAATTGAACTCTCTATGGCTAGACATGGAGAGGTTTCTAGAGGGGGTCACCAATGATGGGTGGTAGTACCTTGACAATGATCTGATTGTTGCATGCTACATGGATCCCCCATACTGGATCTCTCTCACGAGGAGAATCATGGTTGCTACTGAGTATGTTAGAGCGAAGACATAGGGTTACTTTCCCAAGGAGGAGGAGAGCTCTGAGGAGGACTGAGATGAGGACATAAATTCAAAGGAGGATGACTTAGAATAGTAGCTTGTGATGCTTCCCCAATGCATTTGAGCATGGGGAATTTTGTATGACATGTATGATTAGTCGAGAAAGCCTGTGGAGATTCTCATTTTGTACTAAACATTATGATATGATATATATATATATATATATATATATATATATATATATATATGCATGTAGATGCACCTTTTTGTATTTTTATGGGTTTTTGTGAGTCTCTTTAATGATTATGATGATGCCTATATGATGTATATGACATATGTATGCATGACTATATGATGATGTATGATGCAGTTTATTTCCTACATGCGATGATTGATGTGCCACTCTAGAATGTCATTGGCCATTTGGTATGCTACACTATTGAGAATTTTGGGAATGTGAATGAATGAAATGGATTCAAAATGTCTAATCAAGTGTCTAGTGCACATGAAATTTCTAAAAAGGAAAGGATCATGTACTTGGTATCATTTATTCAACTGGGAGACAAGCAGTTGGGAGTTTAGGAAGACATCAAGGTGACTGAAGGGCGATTTTCAGGAGACCAGTGACACTATCGTACTTATCCTAGTTGTTGGTGGAAATCCAATACACATTCCATCGATATGGATCAACTCATGTGACAGGGAATAAATAACCCACATGGCCGAGGAAAGATTAGGAGACCATCTACTTACGCTGTCAGTGAAACCAACATAGA
Source organism: Pseudotsuga menziesii (assembly GCA_001517045.1). Classification (NCBI taxonomy): domain Eukaryota; kingdom Viridiplantae; phylum Streptophyta; class Pinopsida; order Pinales; family Pinaceae; genus Pseudotsuga; species Pseudotsuga menziesii. The sequence continues at coordinate 451,548 of LPNX010585979.1, forward strand.
AAGGCAAGCTAGGATCCATCTAGAATAACCAAGGAAACAAACTGTGAGACTCATGGAGAAAAATGATGTGAAACAAGAAAGAAAAACTATGATACACGGGTTTTTATCGTGAGCGAATTTAGGCATAGAACCTCTTGAGGTAGAGCCTGTCGTGCAGATTCTTCAAGAGGCGACCATCATTATCAACAAGGATATATGCCCCCTTATTGAGACATTGATGGATGAAATTATAAGGGCCATACCATATGGATTTGAACTTCCATTTTCTAGTCTTATCATTGGCTTGGTCATAAACAAGGACAAAGTCCCCCTCGTTAAAGGTATTATTGGCCTCTTTCTTCTTCTTGTCTCGACCCGTAGTTCAATCACTAAACACAATACCAACATGACACCCTAAGACATCGGTGCGACACAACAAGATCAATCGGCTGCACCCGCGAAGCAGGCATAGCCTCACCCAAGATATCTTAACAGGTAACTTCCAGAACCATGTTTCTGTAGTTGGAGAGGAATTATAGTCCCTTGGCTAGCCAAGGCGCTCAACAAAGATGATGGGATGGATTCCATCACTCTGCACAATGACACAACTATGCGCCACAACTCACCCTCACGACACAACAGTGTCTCTAGGCCTTAATGAATGGTGCATGGGTGCGAAGCAACCAACCCCTTACACTCTACAGGTAGTGCGCAACTCACATTTTTACTTAGCAGACTAACCATGAACTTATACACAGCAGCTTATCAATATTTTGGAGCATTTAGACATTCACACCATGACATTAATATAACATAATTGTAACTGTAATAATACAAGATAAGCAAACATCCATATAAACATTCACCATTCAATAACATTCATCCATGTAACACTAGAAATAATGTGGAAACCCATTTGGGAAAACCCACCAAGGTGCTCTTCATCTGGAATGAGAAATGGATATAGCACCTTGCAGCATGCAATTTGCAAACTGTTCTTAAGACATGACTTTTTGACTCAATATTCTTGCTCTCATTCTTGCTGGTTTATTCTTCTATCTACTCCTATTGATCCCCACACAACCTAGATCGAATATTCTACTCTACTAGCGGTCTGTGCACATAGCTACAAGATCCGTGACTCAACAACCCTGTACTTATACTTTCTATCCAACTTACTTAACTTACATAACCTTTTGAACCCTTATACAAAGCAGGTTTCTCCTACTTATAGTATCTACAAGACCACACAGGTTCGACTGAGTGCAACTCAGTTATTATAGACTCAACAACTTACAAAATATCTCTGTTACATAAATGTCGGCCCATACCTAGCTGGAAAAATCCTGGAAGACATTAATCACAACTTTAACTAGCCATGGAAATGTCTTTCAGCTTGACTATACTGGTCATAACTAGCCGCAAAAATTGTCTTTCCATCTTCCCCTAGTTCGTCCTTCCACTGTCTTCCTTGATTTCCACCAGTCTAGCTTTAACTCTTCTACTACCTATTCCATCGACTCGAATTTGCCTTCCTTGTCACAGCTTTCCTTTTTCTCTTCCTCTATTGCATGCATGTTTTATCCTCTTACAGTAATTCCTTCATTCCCTTTTTGACCCGTTTTTACCTTGTCGTGCATGCACTTTTCCTCTTTTTCTTGCATGTCTAATTTATCCTTGTATACTTTTCCTTCTTTCCCTCTCTCTTCTCCTGGCCCAACAGGCCCTCAATACTCACATGTGGCTCATCTTGAGACACTAAGTAAAATGGGACTTTTCCACAAAATTTTATTTTTCCCCCAAAAATTATGCTTCTAGCGCCGGTTGCACCATAGGACCAACCTTGTCCTGTAATTCCTTCAAAACTTGTTGAACCCAAGCAACATCTACACTGAATTCCTTTGCTTGTTTCTCCAATTGCTCCACTTGGTTGGAACTAATATGTTTTGATGGTCCTACTTCTAACGACTACGCAATATGATGAAGCTTATGTTGCATAGGCTCAATAAGCCCTGTCACCCAAACTACTTCTAACTAATATGTTTCTTCTTCCTCATTCCTAGCGCACTCTCGTTCATGAAGAGATTGAGCTTCCTGCTGAAGTTGTTTGATCTCAGCCATCTTAGTAACCTTCTCCTGCAGTGAGAGTTTCTTCATCTCTACCTTCGCAATGGTGATTTTCTAATCAACTTGTTGTGCATCCGCCTTGATAATATCTCCCGTCTCATCTTCCAGAAGCACCTCCCATATAGTGGAAAAGGATTCAGCTTCCTTAGTGCATAAATTTTCTCCATCGCATATCTTCACAACAGCCTTAGACGCTGCTTTATTGGGTTCCTCAAGCACCTCTGGAGGTGTGCTTAGTACCTGCCTGGATTAAAACTCCTCAACTAGATAATTCTTTAACTCTAGTGCAATACACAACAACCGAGAAACCTTAGCTACTGAACTTCATCTTCCTGGCCTGCTTCCGGTGGGAACTCGATGAGTGCACCCTAATGGTCTCAGATAGCGCAATGCAGCTTTTCTTGCGTGCCTCAATTTGTTGTTCTTTTTCCTTAAGGAGGGCCTTGCACCCCTCAAGTTCTTGCTCTAGGGACTTGCATGCCTTCACTTTCCTTTGTTGTTTTGTTGCATGATAGGAAACAACATTCTCCCTCAGCCATATTTTCGATGCGGCTTCCTGCTACAAGCCATAGGATTCACTCAATGCTAACTTGGAGAATTCTATGTGCAATGTGTCAAACTCCTTGAGAATATCATCAAATGCACTCATCTTCACCCCTGTTTCCAGTGCACACCCCTGGTTCTGTACTTTGATTGACGGCACTAGCTCTAGTGTATCTAATGGAACATTTGGATCCATGCCATATGTCTCAACCTCAACATTGGATTTGACCTTATTAATGGCATCTACCAACTTAGTAAGGTGGTTGCCATCTTGATCAGCTATTTTTACCTTTTACTTCTTCAAAATGGTGAGGATGTCCTTGGAAACCTTAGCTACAACATCTGCTAGCATGTGAATATCCTCTCCAGTCAAGGTATCTATGTTAGCTGTTTTGCTAGATTTCCTCTTCTTTCTCGCTAGCTCCCATCCTTGCTATTTTGTTTTCTCTTGGGTCTGGAGATTCTCCTGACTAGCTGTGCACTCTAAATAATCATGATCAGAGCCACCATATCCACCATCATCATCTTCTTCTTCCTCTTCTTGTGACTGATTATCTTGACTGTCGCCTCCATCATCTCCTTGGCCATTTTCCTAAACATTTCCTTGGTTCACCAGTGGGTCTTCTTGGTGTTGTTCTTCAGGAAAAGGATTTTCTAGTGGGCCATGCCATTCCTCTAGCCACTCTTGGAAAATTGCGTCCACATCAACATTAGTGATCATGAAACCTGCATTGTGCGCTTGTTTCTCTGGGTCATTCCTCGACTCCAAAATCATATTATGTGTGCCAGCCTAGAAACTTATGAAGGATGCATACTTATGCACTATCACTGTGTGTATTCTATGGGTTCCACATATAATGTTGCACAATGATTTGGCATGCAGAAAAAACTCGACGTTATTATTCATCTAGCATGCCTTGTTCTTCTTCCTTTCCCATAAGTTTTGATACTTTGTGCCAAGGCAAAGTAGTGGGACATCCATTTGCTAGTAGTTCGATGGGTTGGACCATAGAATGAACGATATCAGGATGATAATCCGGGAGTAGTGGAATTCATGATTAAGATCCTCCTGTGCTTGCTATGCATCATCTATCGGTTCATTGAGCAGATACTATGACCCATTGAAAATCACTCCTTGTCCGCACAGTTCTGCAATTTCTACTGCTCTAGCAGTACATTGATTTGGCCTCATCTTGCGCAACAGTTTACAAGAGAGGAGTTTTGTGGTGAATCGCACTATGTTATCCTCAATAGGGGCAATATGAAATCCCCTCCCCACGCACTGAATGTTATACTTTTGCTTCATCTTGGTGGTGTCTTTGTGGTTCAAATACAGCATGGAGTATTTTCCTATCTTCAATAGACCTGTGATTGAAGAGATAAGCTCGATGGTGACCGGGTATGGTTGATCAAGCCATAGGAATCCTCTATGGAAATAGACCAAAAGCTGTTTCATGTATGTATTAACCTATAGGCTGTGGCCAAAATGGGACATGAACAACAAGTCCAACAGTCTTGCGTTGGTGATGCCAGTAGCCCACTGCATCAGAACTAAGACTTGCACCTGAGTCGATCCAACTTGATTTGTAGTCATGTAGTTGCTTATTTCCAAGACAAAATGCAGGCGAGTGTTGGCATATTCAAACACCAACCTGGAGATATTTGGAATTATATTCATTAGTAGGGGTACATCATTGGGGATTCAGGGTGTGAATAAAAATGTGGATGCTTTCTTTGGAAGCGTCACCTCCTCCACATCAGCTCTCCTGGGCCAAACATAGTGCAGGAAGTCTTCTTCTTCCCTCCTAGCATTTGCGTCTCTATGAGGTGGTGAGTCTTCATCCATGAGAGCCTCCTCCTCTGGATCTTTCTCCATTGGTTCTTTCTCGGGGTTATCCACAATGGCCTTATCCTTCCATTTCCTAGTCATTTCTGGCTGAAACGAATCTCCAGTCGCTCTCTCTCCATCCTATCTCGACTCTCTAGTGGTTGTGTCACCGCAGCTGGCGGTCTCTGAACTAGGTTCAAAACAGGGCGTGAAACAGGGCTTGGGATATTGGCAGGGGTGGCCATAGGACTAGCCGTCGAAGTAGGTTTCTTCCTCGTTCATGCCATTAGGCCGATTTCTAGTTGCTGGTTTGGTTGCTGTATCTCAGAAGATTCTATCTCTTCCTCAATTTGAAAGCCTGAGATAACAGTTGCATCGGATAGATCTCTCTCACTGGGGATCTTTATTACCATGGATTTCGGCTTACTCTATGACAGGTTTTGGCTCTGTAAACTCTAGGCTATAGTTCTCTTTGCTCTCTCTGTGTGGGTAAAAGACTATTAAATGGAAAATCCTTGTATTTATACACGCCTCTACATCCTTTAGTCATCATGCAATGGGAGGTGAATGTCTAATCGATCACATGGTCTTCTTGGCTGACGATTTATTCATTAACTCGGTAGCTCGATCTGTAGGGTGTACTTGTTAGCATAGTTATGGAAGTTATGCCGAGGACAACTGATGGGACCAAAAAGCACGTCATCATTCTCCTCATATCTTGTCGAATTAATGACACTTATATGTCACAACCGCCTCAGTATTTTTCATATATTTTCAATTTAATGTCGGTCAGCCCATCATTTCCACTTTCTGTAGTAATTTTCCCCTTTTCCTGTGCTTCTTGCGTTTTTGTGCCACTTTGTGCTTTTTCCTGTGCTCTGCATTGGTTCTATCGCAAACGTGCGACATAACAATTTACGTCTTTCGGCCTTTTTTTTAAGTACAACATGTTCGGGTGTAGAAATTCAGGCCCGCAGTAGATTAATTTCACCCACAACAATTAATAATTGATCATGTAAAATTATCAACAATGGAGATTGAATATGGAGCTGTAACACAAAATTATATTAACTGAGTGTACAATAGCCAACCCTGTAATAACATAGGCTGCTGAATATATAGAATACATGAGAAAATCTAATGCATAAGGAAGCATCCAAATCTAGCATAAAGCAGGCTTACCCAAAATAGGCAAATCCCCCATAGGTGTAAAAAGTTGATCCCAAATCTATCAAGGACCCCACAAATTAGCAAGGGTGCATAGGCAAGCTAAAGAGTGGTCAAATGGAAGCTCATACATGATTTTTCATGGAGGAAAGAGTGGAGGAGGAAGAGGCAACAAAGCTGATTCACCTCACCTAGTCTTGCTTTCCTATGTGCCTTAAAACATTGAAAAAGCAGGGTATAAAGCAGAAAAAGCAGATGGGTGCCTAGGAGGCCAGGAATAAAGCTGATTTGATTCCTAAGGCTTTCCCAAGCACTACATGAGTCAATAATGGCAATTTTGACCTCTATGGATAGGCAATTAGCAACTTGCACATGGTGGGACTCATGGACTAGGCAAATAAGACAAAAATAAATGAATTAATGTCTAAGTGGGTAAATACTATGGGTTGATTATTCTAACACCCCCCCTTAATCCTGACTTTATGAGTAATAAATAAAAAATATAGGGCCTAGAAACAAGGCTTAGTCACCCTTTTACATACTGCAAGTCCATATGAAACAAGGAAAGAGGCAAAACCGACTTGGGAAAATCCTCCCTTAAACATGGACTGTAAAACAAAATTGTAGAATCTTGTCTCCACTCATGCTTTGACAGCATGATCAGCAATCCCCAACAATGATTTGAGATTGCTGAAGGTCTTCTCACAAAATGATTTTGTGAAGATGTCAGCTACTTATTCTGAAGATGAACAGAAGAGTAGGTTAATGGTGCCATCATGCACAAGCTCTCTGATGTAGTGCATGTGAATCTCAATGTGTCTGGTTCTCTGCTTCTGAACTGGATCCTTGCAGATTTGAATGGTACTCTGGTTATCACAGTAGATGGTATTTGATTACTCAAGTTCGAAACCACATTCTCCAAGTAAACCCTGCAACCATAAACACTGAGTTGCTGCATTGACAACTCCTCTGTACTCAGCTTCTGTAGATGAG